>JAGKTI010005294.1:23176-45809 GCA_018397915.1 Birgus latro | reverse complement strand
TGCCCAAATCACCTTAACGTGTTTCTCCTAATGCTTCCTATCACGTCCACAACCGCACCACAATGCTCCTTCACTTCCTCATTTGTTAGTCTGTCTCTCCATGTGACTCCACATGCTCCCCTCAAATAACTCATTTCCACTTCTCTCACTCTTGACTTCTGTCCTTCCAACAGGGTCCAAGCTTCACTTCCATATGTTAGAGTTGGTATCACAATACTGTCATGTAACAACTTTTTCTCTTCCATGCTCACCTCCCTGTTTCTTATCACTGCTTTCAACGAACCAGCAACCTTCCTTCCCTGCTGCACCCTTTCAAGCACTTCACCCTCCAGACTTCCATCCTTACTCATCACACTACCCAAGTACTTAAATTCACTCACATTCTCCATATCCTCCCCATCCAATCTCACTGTACATTCACTGGCTTCAGTTCTCTCGAAGACCAACACTTTACTCTTCCCTACATTCACCTTTAGATTCCGTTTCTTACACACTCTCCCAAACTCATCTACCAAGCCTTGCAGCTCCCCTTCGTCTTTGCTCAACAACACAGTATCATCTGCAAAGAAAAGTACAGGGAGTTTCCAAACACTGCCCTCTCTCACTAGGGCTGCTCCAACATCCACTGCCCGACCTTGTATCTCTTTTATAACCCCATCCATGTACAGATTGAACAACCATGGAGACATGACACATCCTTGTTTCAATCCAACCTTCAAATGGAAAGATTCACTCAGTTTGCCATCCACACGCACTGCAGCCTTAGCACTCTCATACATACTCTTCACTGCCTTCAACAACTTCCCATCCACTCCATATATTCTTAATACTTTCCACAATCCTTGTCTATCCACCCTGTCATATGCTTTCTCCAGATCCATGAAGACTGCATACAACTTCTTGCCCTTCTCTAGAAACTTTTCCACTAAGGATCTAAGAATGAATATCTGGTCTACACAACCTCTTCCCTTCCTAAAACCTCCTTGTTCTTCTCCAACTAATTCCTCTGTTATTTCCCTAACTGTCAATAAGTATCCTACCATATACTTTTCCTATTACACTGAGAAGGCAAATGCCCCTATTATTACCACACACTGCTTTTTCCCCTTTTCCTTTGTACAGAGGAATAATTATACCTGACTTCCAATCCTCCGGGACTCTACCCTCCTCCCACGCCAATCTGCATACCTTCCACATCCATTCTATTACTATCTCTCCCCCATGCTTCAGCATTTCACCACACACTCCCTCAATTCCTGGGGCTTTCCCCATTTTAACTTTCTTCATTGGTTCCACCACTTCCATCCTACTGATTTCTTCCTCTCTTCTCACAACCCTCCTTCTCCCCGCCATTCCCCAGCCACTTATACTTGCATTACTTTTATTCTCTATGTTCAACAGTTCATTAAAGTGTTCTCTCCATCTGTTTACTTTTTCTCCCTTCTCCACTAGTAATCAACCATTTTTATCTTTCACACCCCCACTGACTTCGTTGGCACCCTGTCTAGCTCTCTTTACCTCCTTCCAGAACATTTTCTTACATTCCCTCCACTTTGCACTCAAATTCCTTCCAAATTCCTCATCCACTCTCTTCTTACCCTCTCCTACTAACCTTTTCACCTCTCTCCTCCTCTCTAAATATAACTCTCTCGTCCGTCTCTTAGCTCATTATATGCTTTCTTCTTTTGTGCCACAGCCTCTCTCACCTCTTCAGTCCACCATGCTGTTCCCTGAACCCCCTTTCGTCTTCTCTTCATCCCACACGCCACCTCACATGCTGCACAGATTTCTTCTGTGAATATCTTGCACACACCTTCCATGTCCCCCATCTGCTCCAATCTATATTTACCCAATCGCTCCTCCACTTCCCTTTTATATTCAGCCTTTATTCCATCCTCTTGTAACTTTTCTACCCTCCTTGTAAGAAATACTTCCTTCTGTCCTTCCCTTCTTCTCTTCCTCCATCTTGTTTGGATTCTGATTCTGGCCACCACCAAGTGGTGGTCAGAAAGTCCACTCCCCCAACCTCTACATACTCATGCATCCATTACACATCTCATCCTTTCATCCACACACACATAGTCAATCATTGCCTTCCGTTCATTCATTCCACTGTCTACCCTTCTCACCACTCGCCATGTATGCCTATGGATCATTTTGTGCCTGAAGAGGGTATTAGATAACACCAACCCCCTCCCGGCACAAATGTCCACTAGCACTGCCATTCTCATCCATCTCTGCAGGCACACCCCACTCACCAACCACTCCATCCACCTTCTCATTCCCTACTTTTCCATTCATATCTCCAATGAGAAACACTCTCTCATCCCTTTCAAATTTTTCCAAGCATGCTTCCACATTTGTCCAGGACTCTTCTCGCACTCTACTTACACGATCTTGCGTTGGCGCATACATGCACACAATTGCCCACATTTGTAGTCCAACTTTCACTCTTTCCCACACAATCCTTGACCCAACTGATCCATACTCTCTTACATTCTCCTTCCATCTGTTGCTCACAGCAATACACACTCCTTCTTTCGCCCTGTCATTCTCACCAACTCCCGCGCATATACCCCATCCCATGCTCCCATTCTCTCACACTCTCACCTCGCCATTTAGTTTCAGTTATTCCACATACTGCATATCCACTTTCGCACTCTCAAGCACCTGTACAATCTCTCTCTCTTTTACCTTATCATTCATACCCCTTACATTCCATGTTTTACCAAGTCCTTTGTCCGGTCCTTTTTCAACTTTTGGTCAGTCCTGGTCCGAGGCTTCTTGTTCGTATTTTTGGTTAGTTGTTATTGTTGTTGTTCTGTTCCTTGTGACGATGTTTTACTTATCCTTTATATTCATTGTCATCATCAGTGACTAATATTTTGATCTAATTAAAATGGTTATTATTATATTAACCAAGTACTGGTGGCAATTTTCAGTGGAGAAATACTGTATATTATACTGAACAAAGATAATATTACTATAATATAATAATCATAATATACTCGTATATGCAAGTGTAATAAGGATTATAGAATCAGAGGAAGGAATCCTAATAAGTCAAAGATGGAAGTCAGAATAAAAGATATGAACATTTTTGACTGTCAGTTCCCGCCTTCAGACGCTGCTCATGGTTTCCCTTCCTCCCCAGTCTATGAACACCGGTATGCTTAATTCCATAGTCTGTATGAAATTCTTATTCGGTATCATATTACACAGTTCTTTATTTCTCATGCTTTATAACTAAACAACAGTAGTCTGGGATATTATTAGATAATTAATATGCTTCAGTTAAGGGGGTAGGTGAAAGGATACGATATGAAATGTTAACAACGAAAGCTGGAAACAAATGTAGTCATTCACCGCGTCGAATTGGTAGGTTTCGCTCCCTGGTGCATTCGTCCCTTTCCCCTCCATAATACTTCCTTTTTTAATAATCTTGTGTGAGATATGGTGTGTGGGCAGAGCAGTAATTTGTATAATTTAGCTACTGTCAGGGTACTTTATTTGTTTTGATTATTGTCATATGCAGAAGTAAACGGCGGAGATTACTTCTTCCAAATTTGATAGGTTTCGTCCCCTTACGTTTTCCCCCTTTTCCCTTTCCATATTACTCCCTCACTTAATAATTTGTAGTTCATTCGCTCTAACTTGGCCCAGATTTTTTTTTTTATCCCTTTGCAGCTTCTTGCATGCACCCCAGTGGTATGAAAAAATGTTATTGACTTTAGATCCATTCCATAGCAATTCTTCGCTTGTACACTCTATCTGTAGTAATTCTTCGGGTGTACTTCCAATAGCAATTTTCAATTCTTTTAGTGTTCATCTGTCGTTAAAACTCAGCATTCAGGATGGAGAGATGTCAGTTTTAGGCGAAGCTGAATTAAAAAGAGTATATGAGAAATAACTAGGCTTGCTGTACGTACTTATGATGGGCGTGGTGTGTGAGGGAGGCAGTGAGTCTCGCAGCGTGGTGAGGAGCACTGTGAGGCAAAGGAGCACAGAGCATCCCAGAGTCAGCTTCTCACCGGACTCACACGGAACACAGAACACAAGGGCGGCTGTTGAAAAAAAAAAAATAATAATTATAATCATCCATCACCTTTCTTCACAGCAATGAACAAAAGGTACTATAGTAGTAAGGGCGTTAGATTTCGACTGGCAGCATCAGAGGTCCGAGTTTCCCGTCATATATAACGAGGCCTTGGTATGGCTCTATAGATTTTCATGATGATTCTGTATCGATTATTCCTTCCATATCTTTTGGGACCTGTATGTGTTAAAATATTATAGCTGGCTTAACTTACAGTCAATTTTTGGCCTAGTTGAATATTATTTACCATTATCTTCATCATCGTTTTCATCATCACCATTTGCATTTTTGATCATAATGCTAATGAGTTTTAATGGATGAACGTAAAACAGGAATATTGAGTCTGTTGCGTTAGTCTAAGTATTAAATGAAAACTTCAGTGACAAACAAGAGTACTGGGGTTTAAAAACACCCTGGAGCGAGAAGCGTAAAAATATAGCGCAAATAGCCTTTAGCACGGGCTCAGGAAAACAATTTTAGACTGCCTTCGCACGTATGAATTAAGTCACATTAGAGAGAGAGAGAGAAATGAAGAGTTAATATTAGTGAATACGCGGGTAATGAGAGAGAGAGAGGCTGTATGGCTTCTTATTGTGCAGTTGCAGAAGTTGGGGAGGGGAGGGGAGGGGAGGGGAGGGGAGAGGAAGGAGAGAGGGAAGGATGAAGTTAGGAGGGAAGGGAAAGTTGGGAAGGTGGAAAGGGAGGAGGAGGAAAGTTGAAAGTTGGGAGGGGAGGAGGAGGGGTAGGGGGTGGGAAGGAAAGTTAAGGGAGGAAGGGTGGCGCAGGTAGTGAAAGGTGGGGAGGGGAGAGGAAGGTTACTGATCAGGGAGGTAGTGGAAAGTAGAGGGAGAAATGGGAAGGGGAAGGAGAAGTGGGGAGGGAGGTTGAGGGGGGGGGAGGGGGGGGATAAAAGTAGGAGGTGGGGAGGAAAGTAAAAAGAAGAATGGTGGGGAAAGAGGAGATGAAGGAGTGGGAAGAGAGAGGAGTTGGAGGTGGGAAGGAAGGAATGTTAGGTGGGGAGGAAGGGAAGTTGGAGATGGGGAGGGAGGGAAAATGGAAGTGGAGAGGGAAGGAAGTTGGAGGTGAGGAGAAGTGAGGGAGAAGGATGGGGAAGATGGAAATGGGGCGAGAAGTAGGAGGTGGGGAGGGGAGGCAACAAATCCACCACATAACCAACCACCTACGGAACTCACCCAGCACATTCAGCAGTACGCAAGGGAGTATCAGGTTGATGACGTAGTAGGTGGGTCGTCTCCTCAGCTCCAGGATGTAGGTGAGTTTCGGGTGGGGGTCCGGGAGTAGGTGGGGGGTGTAGGTGGCGCTGCGGGACCACCTGGAACCTACCACCTCGAACTCCGGGTGGGGGTAGTACGAGGAGAGCTCCCCTAGTTCCTCCCCTGTCTCCTTTACCAGATCCACCTGTTGAGGGAGGGATATGTGAACATCAGAGAATTAGGTGTACTGGATTAGGTGTACAGTACTGATGTTGTCGCCAGTCTAATTATTAATTTGGCTTTCACACTGTACTGTGATGAATTACATTTCCTCAGTTTCGTCCTCTTCTTTCTTTTCTTCTTCCTATCCAAGAGTTTTTGAACCTGGAGTCATTCCTTTGTTCTTCACGATTTCGTTTCAAACTTGGCATAATTGTTCCTTGGGCCGGTACCCCAAGACACATCTTTATTTATTTTTTTTTAATTTATGTCTTTTAAAGGGATTTATGGGGTCAAACGGCAGACCATATAGCACTCAAATTTGGGGATCTTATACTCTTGCCTTTTCATCAGTCGTCATGAAAATTTGCACACGCGTATGTCAGTGTACTGTAGCTGTGAGAAGACCATCTTGCGTTTCCCTGGAAATGCTGACAATCCTTAATTAATTCTTCATTATCTAATTTTAATCATAGAATCCTTTGTACATTAACTATTTACTGACAAAATAGTATACTTATTGCTTCGTTAACTACTTGTTTGTTTGTTTAGATGTATTTTGTTCATGCATTTTACTTACATCATCTTCATTATTATCATCATCATCATAAACTCGTTTTCCATTTAAGGATGGGATAAATCAGCGTTCAGAAAGCAAGGAAAAGCTGAGAGATGGAGAGCTAGCATAAGTCAGTTCATTTAAATAGGCCACACTCTCATTCACGCACCAAGCCCCCGAAATTCTGACTCCACCTCACAAGCATAGCATGTGTTGATATTGATTTCTTAGTATTTGTTTCTTATTTGTGTATGTACTTAATAATATTGATACTACTGCAACTACTACTACTAATAATAATAACAATAATGGCAACAATAATAATAATAATAATAATAATAATAGCAATAATAATAATAATAATAATAATAATAATAATAATAATAATAATGACAATACTTGTGGGGATTGGGGAGGGGGGGCGGTAGTGTGGGATGGGCAAGGTGAAGGTAAACTAATATGGCTTTCAAATTCTTCAGAGTCTTGGTCGTCTCCTTCCGCGACACGGCTGAAACTTTGGCTGATGCACTGGGCAGATCGCACGCTTTTAATAGTCAAGGAAGGGATTAAAATTACGTCAGTATCTAATCTGTCCTTCGCTTGTGTTTGTTACGATTTTATAATTTCTTTCACCAACAGTACCTCGTTTTTATATATGTATTTTTTTTTTCAACCTTACAGTACGTTTTGTTTGTACAATTTGTTTTGCAACTCTGTCTCTTGTTGTAGCCACTTCCTTCCCTCCTGCTGCATCAAACTTACAACCCTCTAAAACCTTTCCCACACAACCTCTTGAACTTCCAACAGTTTAACCTCCAAACCCCCAGCAACTTCATCCTACAACCCCACTTGACGCTCATCACAAATTATTAATGATATGGTATCTGCCAAATCAACATCACCACTACACACTTTCCCCCATGCAGCTAACAAGACACGAATTCAACTTATCCTCAAATTCTCCTTCACACAACCCCCACAAACCCCCACAACCTTTCTATAACCTGACGTCACAACCCTCCCCACAACCTACCTGTGCGCCATCGTAGCTCCAGGATGCCCACACGAGGTGACAGGTGTGTGCATCGAAGGGGAAGTAGGTAAGGTCTAGGGTGCAATGGGAGGTGAGCTTGCCCTGAGTCACCCACCGCACCTCGCCAGACGACCGCACTATCACGTTGGTGGTGACCAGAGGAGAGGGGGCTTCCACGCTGGCAAGAGTTAGTTAGTGAGAGATGGTGAAAGACTGAGGGAGTGAAAGAGAAAATGGGCTTCGGGGAAGGAAGAAGGAAGGAGAGAGAGAGAGAGAGAGAGAGAGAGAGAGAGAGAGAGAGAGAGAGAGAGAGAGAGAGAGAGAGAGAGAGAGTTACGTGGCTACATAGATAAAAAAGATTTACGGTAAAAAGAGATGATCCTGCCTAAATACTGGTACGATAACTCACCAGCTCCTCTCACTATTAAGCCCACTTACTCCCACATTTCCTTCCTCAAGCCCGTGTCACACGACAGTACGAACCACCACGAATCAGGATGACTTGCAAAAAATTCAAATTTTTACGGTTCGCCCAAAATTCGCCTATATTCGTCCCTTGATTCAGGAGAGTCGTGGGGGGGTCGGACGAATGTCTGGAACGCGGCCAAGTTCGGCAGAATAAGAGGCTTCTTATTTTTGAGCCGAATGTTCGTGGAAAAGCCGTTAAATTTTTTCGTCCTGGATTCGTGTAACGTTCGTCTGACGTTCGTGTGATTTGTGTGGGGATCTGTCGTGATTCGGCTCAATTCGGCCAGTTTATCTTTGACAGAACTGAACACGAGTCACACAAATATCACTCGAATTACACCAGAATGCCAAACGAACTGAAGTTGATTATTCGTGTGTCTTAACCCCGCCACATTCAAAACGAATGTCGTCCGGATGGCACTCAACTTGCACATGAATCACACAATTAGCACATGAATTGGGCCAGTCTGGCAACCGAATTGAACATGATTAATCGGGTAAGCTTTCCCCGTGGGACGAATTCTGTCCAAATTGCACTCAGTGTGCACACGAATCACACAATTAGCACTTGAATTGCAACAGGCTAGCACACGAACCGAATCCGATTATTTGTGTAAATATCCCTTTAACTATATGGTAGGACGAATACCGTCCGAATTGCGCTCAATTTGATGATACAAAACACAGGAAGTCCACACATGACGCATTCCACTTGCGCACGACTCGCTCGAATTTGGCACGAATCCACAGAAGTCTTGGCAACAGGCACTCGAGGATCTCCTTGAACAATGTCTCATCCATCCTCATGAAGTTCCTGTAGGTGGTCTGGTCACTATTGATAAGGGTCATAAGAAGGGCTTCGTAATGGCCATGTAGGGGTCGTTCGATGACCCATTCAAGCGCCCAACATGATCTGGCTTTGCGTTGTTGCTTTCTCCTCCTTCGTCTCCTGAGTAATAGCAGGTGGTACAAACTCAGCAGATTATTGTCAGATTTGATGCGGGTGTAGAGGACTAGGGCCTTGACAGCTTCGTCGTAGGTGAACTTGTTGAAGATAAGCTCCACTGATTCCATGGCGGCTAGTAGTGGTCGGCAGGGGGGCAGGTGATCGAATGGTAGGTAGTCAAACGGCGCCCCTCAAATATATATATATATATATATATATATATATACCATTAATTGCAGTAATATTGGGTTCGTGGTTGGTTCCATTTATTTGTGTGATTCATGTGCGTTTCGTTTGCATCTTTCGGCTGTCGTGTGCACTTCGTTTGGAAAATTACCAACTTTGGCTAATGTTCGTCAATGTCTGTGTGTGTTCATGAGGAATTCGTGTATAGTTAGTGCTGAATTCGTTTGTTATCGTATTTTCTGACTGCGTTCGTGTATCGTGTGACGACTGTGTGGGGTTCATGGGCATTGTATGGGGTTCGTGTGGGCGATTTTTCGTTGCCGGTTCTGTCAATGACTTGCAAATTCTGAGAAAAGTGCAAGTCATCCCAATTCGTGCGGGTTCGTACTGTCGTGTGACACGAGCTTCATGCATCCAGTCACCCACATTCATTCATCCACCCACCACACCCTGCTACTGACATTCCCAGTCATACCCACGTCAAGTTATCCACCTACCTACACTTACTCATGTGCGAATCACAACTACCAGCATTCTTTCATCAACATTTACAAATTCAATTATCTTCTCTCACCAACACCCACTCTAATCCACTCTCCCACCCTACCACACCCAGCCTAACCCACCTACACCCTCTTAAATCCACTTTTCCATCCATCCACACCCTTTCCTACCCACTCACCATCTACCTGCCCACTTACTGTAAACTTATTTTATTACCGACACTTCACGTTAACCCACTTCCCCTCCCACTTACATGCTCCCTAACCCACGAATACCCACCTACACTCAAAATACCTACCTACACCCACCTACACCTAAGAACACTCACCCGCACCCTCGAACACCCATTCATACCTACGAACACTCACCAGCACCTACGAACACCCACCTACACCTACGTACACCCACCTGTTAATCAGCAGTACATCTGGCCTCCACACCCTCTGGTAGGGCACCCTGACGGCACTGATACCCCCAAAGTCAGAACTGTTCCAGGAGAGGTGTGCGTCCTGCCACCCTAAGCACACCCTGGCCACGCTCACCACGCTGCCCACACGCGCATCCTGGGGGTTAGGTGGTTTTAGATGATGTTAGAAGATTGTTAGATGAATGTAGCCAGATACAGTCAGGACGAAAGTTCACCTACTGTTCTATTGTGTCTACACTTACGACATGTCTGACACTTTCCTCCGTGTCGCATAGCATAGGTGCGGTTAGGAACAAAAATTCGTCTGCTATTCTACTGTGTCTGCCTTACATTTACGACGAGCTTCTCACAGCTATAGGAATATTAGCCAACAGAGGGAAGTGTGAGAGGGGTGAGGTGAACTTTTGTCCCCAACTGTACGAGTACAAGGTGTTGGAAAGGTGTTAGACCTTGGATAGAGAGAATGGCACACGCTGACAGAAATATGTACGAGGTTTTAGAAGAATGGTAGGATTAGGTGCAAGGTGTTACAAGGGAGCTAGATGTGTTCGATAAGTCCGAACTGGTCCATGGAAGGTGTGCGTCCTGTCACCCTAAGTAGGGTATATTCTAACCCTACTTACCACACTGCTCACGGGCGCCTTAGGTGCTAGAAGGGGATTAGGAGGATGTTAGAAGAGTGCTGGAAGAGGGTTAGGTGGTGGTAGATGAAGTCAGAGTCCGAACTGTTCCATAAGGTGTTCGTCGTGACACCTCAAAAACTCTGGTTACACTCCCCACGCTACCCACACGCGCATTCTAGGGGCTGAGAAGGTGTTAGAAGGATGAAAGATAGTCTAAGATGGTATAATATGGTAACAGAATCAGCTAAAACGTGTTTGAAGGGTGTTAGATGACGACGAGGGAATGATAGATGCTGACGGAAATGTTTACAAGAGAAGCTTGTTGAAGGGTGTTAGGATTGGCTGCAAGATGTTAGATGATGTTAGAATAGTGCCAGATGAAGTCCGAACTCTTCCATCGGAGGTGTGCGTCCTGCTTCCTCAGATACACCCTCCCCACGCTCGCCACGCTACTCACATGCGTCCTGCGAGTTCGATGGTGTTAGAAGGGCGGTAGATGGTGTTAGGAAGGTGTTATATCCCGTTCACTTTAACTTACAGATCTCCGTCCTTTTATAGCCTATTTCTTGTAGCTCAAGAGCTGTATGTACAAGACAATACCACGGCTCTAGATCGTTTTTCTTGCCCCTTTGTGATTAGCACCATATTCAGGTGTTAAAATCTTTTACAGCTAATCGTTTTAAGACAACGAGATTGCAGTTTTTGTCCAAGTTAGAGTGGATGGATTGTAGAAAGGTGTTAGAGCCTCTAGAATCAGTTAACATGTGTTTGAAGGGCATTAGGATTACATGTAAGATGATATAAAGGTGTTAGATGGGAACAGAATTAGGTACAGGATGTTCAACGTCTGTTAAGAAATACTGACATCATAATGAATTAGCGGAAGGTAAAGGGTTGGAGTATAGTACGAGAGTGTTAGTGCCAGAGGTAGATAGAAGGCGCTAGAAGGGCGTTTGATGATCAGACGATAATCCTACGACAGCATCAGCACAACAATAAAGAAATCAAGGTTTGAATCCCACATTTTCTCTTGTGGACTATGACAGCTTAGAACCGCATTTATAAGCTCACATAAACTTAAGTTATATTTAAAATTACGTGTTCATACGTTTGTCCTTATTCATACAGCTACCACACTCTTGACCTGTCAAAATAAGTATTAGAGACAAAATCCGAATAAAATAAAACTATATGTGATAACTGTTAACTGTTAAAGAGAACTGTTTATGTAGATTTCGGTTGTGGCGATATTTAACTGATTTAGAGACTTGCTTATAGTAGAAATCTGTTGGAAACTTTTACAACTAGGACAGCATGTGGTTATGTGATTAGGTGAGACGATTTGGAAGGCTTGGCAAAGTTTGGTGAAGTGGGAACTACAGAAGATGGTGGTTATGAGACTTCAGCAAAAAGACGGGTGAGGATGAGGAGGAGGAGGAAAGGAGAGAAAGAAAAGAGTAGAAGGAAGGGAGGGAGAAAGAGCAGGGAAGGATGAGTGAGGAGTGAAAATAAGAGAAAGGAAGGAAGAAAGAAAAAAAAAGTGAAGGGAAGGATGGGTGCGAAGAGAGAGGAAGGAAGAAGGGAAGAGGAAGGGCTGGGAGGAAAGAGGAGAGAATAAAAAAGAAGAATGAGAGAAAGAAGAGAGGAGAAGAAGGAAGGGAAAAAGAAAGAGAGAAAAATAAAGAGGGATGAAAGATTAGGAAGGAATAAAAAAGAGAAAGGTGGGAAGAACAGGAAGAAGGGATGAAAACTGAGATAACAGAGGAAAGACTAAGAGGAAGAAAGGTAGGGGAGGAAGTAAAGAAGAAAGGAGGGAACAGAAGAAGACGAGAGAAGAAGGGATGGAATGGGGAAAGAAAAGAAAAGAGGGGAGCAGAGAGAAAAAGAGGAAACATAAGGAAGGAACGATAAGGGAGGGAAGGTAGGAGGAAGGGAGGGAAGGTAGGAGGAAGGGAGGGAAGGGTGAGACTAGGTAGAGATGGAGGGCGGAGGAGGAGGAGGGAGGGCTTGGGAAAGGGAGAGAATGAGAAGGAATACGAAGGGAAGGAGGGAGGGAAGGAGAGTGAATACGAAAGGAAGAAGAGGGAATACGAGAGGAAAGAGGAAGGGGAGAAGGCAAGAAGGGAGGGAAGGAAGAAGTGAAAGGAAAGGGAGAAGGCAGAGAGGGAGAGATAGACCAGAGGCGGGAGAGTGGGGAGGTGGCCGAAGGGGGAGGGGTATCAAGAGAGGTAATTTTGAAGTTATTGAATGCAGTATAATTGCTTCCCAAATTAGGGAACTCAGTTCCTAAGGGATGAAGTTGCGATTGGCTTTGTTTATTTGTTTAGGCCTGCTCATATTTAACCACCCAATTTACTTTTGGGAAAATGGGTAAGTGCTGCTGCTGCAGATGAGAAGGTGGCGATGGTGATGATGATGGTGATGGTGGTAAGGGTGATGATGATGAAATGATGGTGATGATGATGAGGTGGAGGAGTATGATCAAATTGATGATTATAATGATGATGGTGATGATGATGAGGAGGAGGAGTTTGATCATATTGATGATGATGATGAGAATGAGAATGCTCATACTGATGATGATGATGAGGAGGAGGAGGAGAATGATCATACTGTTGATGGTGATGATGATACTGATGATGGTGATATACAATGGTATATACAAAGGAAAGCAAACAACAGCAGACCTTATGGTTCTTTCGAGGTTGTTTATTACAGGGTAAACTATGACTACGAGATCTAATACTTTATGTTGAAGGATAAGGATAGTAAAGCAAGAAGGCTTCCCCCGCCTCCAAACCCCCTCCAAACCCTCCAGTGAGAAGGACATTCATGGAGCATGGAAAAACTGACATGAAAATTTCATAGGAAAGACTGAAAAGGGAAAGTTACATTCTATAATACTTTATCTATACGCCACCAGTTTGGATAACCTGAAAGAAAAAGCAGGAAAGTAAAATGAACAATCAAATAAATAAATAATTACGGCATGACATTATGTACGGGTATGCTGAAGTTAACAGGGCATCTGTAGACACAGTGTGGAAACTGCACGGTGCACAGAGTGGATGTTCAGTGGTGGTGCAGCAGCCCTGCCTGGCGCTTTTAAGGTAGGCAGCAGTCAGTCAGGCCTCAACTCTGTTCAGTCCACTGAGACAAGGAACTTTCTCATGCAGGACAAGTACACAAGTTACCTCCTGAAGCAGTAACCCCTGGTACATTTAAAAAATCCTGATGGTGGTCACTTAACTAACAAGGACCCTCAGTGATCCACAGCCCATCACAGGGCTATCTGTGCAGATCCTAGTCTGTGCTTATATTAATTGATTTGCATTTAATAAATTGATAAATATATAATGAAGTAATGTGACAGTAAGTACTGATGCGTTAAGTTTACGGGGTGTCTTGTAGACAGGAGGAGAATGAACTTATGTGCAAATGGTAAAAGTAAGTTATTTGAAAAGAAACAGAGTCAGCTGAGGATTCTCGTGCAAGTACTTGTCTATTTTGTTTTTAAATGTCTGAATTGAGATACTGTTCACAGCATCTGAGGGTAATCTGTTCCAGATATTTACGGCTCTGTTGTAGAAGAAGTATTTTGCTTCGTGGGAGTGGAAACGCTTTCCCATAATTTTGCAGCCATTTCTCCTGGTTTGACCCAACTGGTCTATTTCAAAATATTTATTCATGTCTAAGTTGTCACATCCCTTCGTGATTTTGAACACTTCAATAAGGTCGCCTTTTAACCTGCGTTTCGTTAAGCTAAATAATTTAAGTTCATCAAGGTGCTCCTCATATGGTTTGTTTCTCAGTCGTTGTATCATTTTTGTAAATCTTCTTCGGTATTTTCTCTAATTTTTCTATGTCCTTTCTGTAATACGAGACCAAAACTGCACACAATGCACGAGATAGGGGTGCACGAGTGAGTTGTACAAGGCAAGTATGACTTTTTCTTATTTAAACTCGAAAGTTTTTTCAATAAAACCCACGAACTTTGCATTTTTAACGTCCTCGGTGCACAGCTTACTCGGTTTTACGTCATTTGATATTGTCACACCAAGATTCTTTTCATTTTCTGTGCTTGATAACTGGATATTGTTCGTTTTGTAATTCGCATGGACGTTGTAATTTCCAGTATGAAGTAGTTTGCATTTTTCTGTTGAATTTCAAATGCCATTTTTCTGCCCAGCTTACCAAAGTATTAAGGTCATTTTGTAATTACTGCCAGTGTAATGTTGAAGTTATTTTATTGGTTATTTTCGTATCGTCTGCAAATTTTTGTATTTTACAACTTAAACTCTCATCCATATCGTTTATGTAGATAGTAAAAAGTACCGGTCCAAGTACTGAGCCCTGGGGAACGCCAGGAATCTCATTACACCATTTGGATTCCTTTCCGCTTATCACAACTCGCTGTTTTCAGTCTGAGAGCCAGTCTTGTATCCATTTCTGCATATTTCCTTTTATTCCATGGAGTTTTATTTTGCTTACGCGGTGCTTGTGAGGGAAAGTGTCAAATGCTTTCTGAAAGTCGAGGTAAATTATATCTACTGCTCATGAGTCGTCATATGATCTGTAAACATCAAGGAAAATGTCCAGTAAGTTAGTTAAGCATGAAGGATGTTATCCGAATCCATGCAGCGAGTCTTTAATTTTATTGTTTTCTTCTAGATAATTAACTATTTTATCTCTTATGATTGTCGCCATTAATTTCCACACTACTGATGTTAAGCTGATTGGTCTGTTATTTCCTGGAAGCGACTTATTTCTTTTTTTTTTTTTGAAAATTGGTGTTACATTTGCTAGTTTCCATTTGCATGGGTCATTCCCAGTATTTAAGGATTTCCTGAATAAGATAGAGAGTGGCAGCAATAACCCATTTTTTACTTCGTTGAGCATTCTCAGTGATATTTTATCAGGTCAAGGGGTTTTGTTTATGTTTGTACTATTTGTGGTTGAAAGTATATTGCTATTGTGGATAGTATAGTTACTGAGGAAGGTGCTATTTGCTTGGGTTATGGGTGAGAGTAAGCTTCTGGTGGTGTGTTCTGCTGTAAAAACAGATTTTTATTTTTCTATGTGTCCGACTCTGGGCATATCAAGGCCCAGCAGTCCTCCTACATACCATACACCTCTACATGTCACCACTTAGGCGCTAACACCCACCGTCCATTTGAATACATGCTAGGGCTGTCTCATACAGGACTGGTGTATTGGTATTAGGGGGGGTATTTTTACGACATGTCGGTGGGTCTTCTGGTAGATCAGTAAAGCTTGGTTTAATGAAATTCAAATCCTTAAACTGTTCCCTGCCCCAGCGGGGATTTGAACCCGGGTCCGTTAGGACTGCAAGCCACCTCGGTAGTGCAAAGTAATCGTTAAGAATGTTCGCCATTTCAACCTCATTTTCTGTGTGTTTGCCAGTGTTCGTTTCTAGAGGGCATATTGATGTAGTCATAACCTTTTTCTTTCTAATGTAACTGTAAAATTCTTTAAGATTTGATTTGCACATATTAGCAATGTGGATCTCCAGTGCTGTCTTGCTTCGTTTGGTAAATCTTTTCGATATGCGGCATAGATTATCATACTCTAATTTATCATCATTATTTTTTGTAGTTTTATATTTAAGGTAAGTATGTTTTTTGGCTATTAATCTACTTTTAATTTCACTGGACCACCACTTTGGTTTACTATTACCAGCTGGACACCTGTTACATAGTGGTACACATGACTATACCGTTTCATTAAATTTTTGGTGAAAATTTCCCATGTTTGGTTTGTCATCGATGCTCCAGTCATTTGATTCCAGTCCATAGTTGTAAGTAGCGTTGAGTCTGGCGATATCCGCTTTACGATAGTTTGGTACTTTTTCTTTGTTCTCTGTTTCTTTCACTTTTTCAGCAGTAATATTAAACTGTATAATTTGATGATCGCTTGAATTAAACTCATGTCCGATTTCGATGTTGGTAACTCGGTTATCATTTGTATTTAAGATGATGTCTAGGATTTTGTTTCCTCTCTTTGGGTATTTTATATGTTGGTAAAGGGTGCTTTCTTTAAGATTCATGTAAAGCTCTTGTCCTGAGTGTGCAGTAAGTGGCTCAACTCACTATGTTACTGGTAGATTAAAGTCAACAAAAATTACGCTGACCTCTTGACAACAGATTTCCGCAATTTGATCATAAAGTTTTTCATCTGTGCTGGAGGGCGATAGACGAGACATATATTTATTTAACACGATTTAATACTCAGTTGGACGTAATTGGTATCTGTGTTGGTAATACTGGGTTTGGATAGCACAAGGAGGTGGAGACTAGTTTTCATTTATAGTAAACCACCGCCACCAGCTCGGTGTGGTTGCTCACATCTGAAAATATTGTACCCAGTTAATGAGTATTCCGCTAAAAAGTCATGGTCAGATGTATTAATCCAGGACATTGTGATGCCGACGATGTCATAATTTTCTAGGCAAATAAGAGATTCTAAATCCTCAGATTTGTTGCGCAGACTACGTGTGTTAACACAGCAGACTCTAATTCTGTCTCAAACAATAAATGAACTGACTTTATGGGTATTTACGTTGATGCTGCTGCTCCCGGACGCTCTGCATTTTTTTTTAATGTAACTTTACCATGTAAAAGTCTACCTAGGCTTGCTGCTCCTACCGAGTTCAAATGGAGACCATCTTTCTGGAAAAGTATATGTTGCTCATAGAACTGGTCCCACAGACTGACAGAGTCGACTCCTTCTTGTGTGCAGAGAGATTTGAGACAGTTATTTGTGCTGAAGGCCTTATCATAGAAGCTACTATCTGCATTGATCCTTGGGAGTATGCCGGATATTATTATATTAGTGGACTTTGTTTTAAATTGTTTGATTATCTCATGATGCTTTGCTAGCAATTCCTCCGATCTGTTGCGCTTCAAATCGTTTGTACTGACATGAATGATGTAGAGAGTTTTATCGTTTGTGCCTTTTGTGACCTCATCGCAGGCTTCTGTAATATCGCATAGTCCACCTCCTGGAAAACAGTACCTCTTTCTGCTGCTGGGGGCACGTCCACAAATCCTCCAGCTGATCGCGTACAATAGAGTCTCAAATAAGCCTTGTTTCTTCAGTCTCATCAACCGCTTCAGCAAGGATCTGGTAATGACTGTATGCAGTAATAGGAAGGTGCCGTCTCATACCTTTTACTGGTTTTGCGCCATGTCTTATTGTAGTAAAGGGGACTTCACATGGTGAAGGGAGTATGGAATCGCTAGGTGAGGAAGATACGCTATCATTTGTAACTGCCTGATGGGTGGGGGCAGGAACAGGCTCGGTTTGCACGCGTCTTCTTTCTTGAATATTGCCACTAACTCCTACGTTTGATGCTACGAACTCTTTTAGTGTCTCAAACTCTGTCTTGAGTTCCCTGTAATTTCTCCATGATTTAGCTAAGCCTTCTTCTAGATCTTTCCTCATGATGCTTAGTTTGGACACAGGTGACAAAAAGTAATCCGAAAAATATCGAGGAGCAAAACGACCAGTACACTCCTGGCAGGTCTTCAAGATGGACGGCATCGTGAAAGGTGATATTTCTAAGATACCACGTAAAGAAAATGTAGAAAAAAACTACAATTGGATAAGTGATGTTATTATAACTGTATAATATACTGTATAATGAAACATTGAATTACTAGGGTGATACACTTTCTAAATACTAACTTGAACGTCCTTAATCACTGAAAAAGAATAGAAAATCTACTTGCTATGATGTTACCTAACTTACCGTGAAATGTGGAAATACGCCATGAAATTATTCACTGAAAAAAAAAAAAAATAAATAATAGAATGACGGGAAAAATCAAAATAGAACCTAACCTCATTCAGCAAACAGTTGTTTATACAGTGTATAAACTATTTTACTGGTCAAACAATATACACACAGTTAACATGCACTTGTATCTAAATACATAAAACAATGTTAATCACTTTCACCAGAACAGAACGCAACCGATTATACAGTAGCTAGACCTTATAGCGGCAAGCGTAAACAGCTGATGGTGAGAAAACAAAACAAAGAAAGCTCTATTTGGTGAGTACACTTTCAATATACTAACATCCTTTACTAGTAAGGAAAGATAATCTACTTGCTATGATATTGTTCTGACTTACCTTGCGCTGTGGGAAAGATACTCTATAAAATGATTGAGAGCCTCTGTGGTATAGTGGTAGAGTGTGCATTTCGCACGCTGGTGGATGCGGGTTCGCCTCCCGCCGGAGATGTAAAAACTTTGGGAAGCCTTCACCGAGCCACATACCGCTTTGGCGGACACAAGGGGTGCTGTGATTGAACCAGTGTCGCATACTAGTATGCTTGCACCCAGTCAGCTTAGGCAGGCCGATTACACTTGGTTCACAACTACACACACATCCAAAGCCACTCCAACACAACATTCACACTTACAAGCACTTCTCACCCTACATACAATCTCTGCAGAGCACCACATGCTGGTGGAGCAGAGATACAGGTACACAGACAGACACAGACATAGATCAAAATAACAGGCGGGAACACGATAACAAAGGTGGGAAGACACTCAAAACATCTGGACAGGCGCATGATTTACACCATAACCACGCTCAAAAACTTTTGCATGCAGGTTATTTTAATTCTTAACACGGGGAAAATGTCTAAGACTCTTATACATAGATCTATTCATTTTCACACCAATATTCACACAGCTTCGTTGTTAAATCACTGGGTAGTGAAGAGCGCTGGCGAACCCGTCCGAACTCGACGGTAGTTGACAATGATGATGATCGAGGAGGAAGACAATGATCATACTGATGATGATGAGGAGGAGGAGGAGGAGGAGGAGGAAGAGGAGAATGATCATATTGATGATGATAATGATGATGATGGTGATAATGAGGAGGAGGAGGACGAGAATTCTTATTAATGATGATGATGATGATGATGATGAGGAGGAGGAGGAGGAGGAGGAGGAGGAGGAGAAGGGGGATCATATTGATGACATGATGATGATGAGGAGGAGGAGCAGGAGGAGAGGAGGGGGATCATATTGATGACTGATGATGATTATGATGAGGAGGAGGAGGAGGAGGAACAAGAGGAGGAGGAGGATCATACTGATGACTGATGATGATGATGATGATGGTAAGGAGGAGGAGGAGGAGGAAGAGAATTATATTGATGATGGTGATGATGATATGAAAGAGGAGGGGGAGGAGGACCACCATAATCATTACCTTCATAACTAAAGAACAGTGTGTGCTCAGGGTACAGGAGCTGGAGAAAGTTATCGAGAGGCGGAGGGAAACTAAGCAAACGAGAGTGAAAGAGGGACTGTGAGAAAGTGAACATATGAGAGTGAGCAAGAACCTACTAACTGGAAGAGAGATAGAGATAAAGATGGATAGATAGACAGATAGATATATAGACAGACAGAGAGAGAGAGAGAGAGAGAGAGAGAGAGAGAGAGAGAGAGAGAGAACAACGCTGAGGGAAAACGAGAAAAATGCTGAAGATTATGAGCGAGCAAGAAAGTGCGTAAGTACGTACGAGCCTGATGATGGCGTGTAGAGCGAGTGAGAGGGCGACGGTGAGTGAGTGTGAGGCGTTGATGGCAGGTCGTACCGCTGGGTCGTAGTTGGCCAGCAGGTACCCCATGAGACGGTACTCCCGCTCTTCGCACCCTGTACCTGTGGACGGGTCGTTACGAGGGGTTAGTGCGGGCAGAAAAGTTTCCTTGTAGTTTGATGTTGGAAGGAAATCCAGGAAAGGCTTCCCTGGCCAAGTGTGAGTCTTATTATGTGCATAGGGAAGCTAAAGTTCACTCATACCAAGAGGAACCTGTGCTTGTGACTCTGCAGTAGGGATTGTTATGTCTTGTACGTCATTCGCCGGTACTTGGTCACAGACAAATTACACTGTGACCCAAAATGGGATACGCTACATTGCTCAGGGTGGAAAGTGAGGAAACATCATGTTCCAGAATTAGTTTCGATTACATCACAAAAAGTCATAAGTGAGTCCTAAGTTAACTGAAAGGTAAGAATGGTGACATACGTGCGAGGGTAGGAGGAAGAAATGGGAAAGAAGGAGAGACACGTAGGAACATGTTCACTACACACCCAAACTGAGTTTTCACTGTTCACTGTAGACCCGAACTGAGTTTTCACTGAAGATCTGTAAAGTACTTCACCTTTTTTATTGGCCTTTCGTATATTTTACAGCAAGGAATGGAATTTGGATCATAAAGCTGTAATTGATTGTCGTGGGGGTAGAACGCCTTCATGTGGTGGCACCAATATAACTGGACGGCTCAGCTGCCTGGTTATACAAACGTCCCTCAGTTACTTTCCTATCCCCCAAAAGGATAATGATAAACTGCTGGATAGGGGCTACTTAAGCCTGCAGTCCACCAGCTTCACATTTCGGATGAACCTGGGGGCAACAACAATACTTAGTACTGCTACTACTATTAAATTATTACTGTCACCACTTGTCAGTGGCCACTAATGAGTTGAGTCGGTCAAGGGGATAATTGGGTGGAAAATATCTGAGGAGGGACGCGGTAACCACCCCCTCAAAAAAAAAAAAAAAAAGAAGAAGTATGAACAGCTCTAGTGGGTTACGGTGCGCTATGTCAGCAAAGAGACAGCGCGTTCAATCCCACCAAGGAAAAGGAAGGGATGAAGAAGGAAGGGGAGAGAAGGAACGCAGCCGGGATGAAGGAATGGGAAAGAACGAGGGGGACTGAAAGCGAGAGAGAAGAAAATAGGGGAGAGATAAGAAAGGATAGAGAATGAGGAAGATGGGTGAAAAGAGAAGAGGGAAGAAAAGAAAGAGAAAGGGAGAGAGAGAGAGGGAAAGATAATGAGAAGACGGAAGGAGAGATGAGAGAATAAAGAAAAGGGAAAATGTGAGACAAGGAAGAACTGAGAGAAAATAAAGGAAAGAGAAGACACGAAATGACAGAAAACGTGAGAAGAAAAGATAAAGAGAGCGAATGAAGAAAAGAGAGGAAAGAAAGGATGAAGATAGAAGAAAGGAAAGACAGTGAGAGAAAAGAAAGGAATTAAGAAAAAAATGAAAGAAAAGGCAGGAAAGAAAAAGAGGGAAAAGGAAAGGAGGTAAGGAAGAAAGAGACTGAAGGAAAGAGAAAGAGAAAGATCAAGAAAGAGAGAGAGAATGAAGGAAAGAGGAAGAGAAGCAGGGAAAGAGAAAGCGAAGGAAGTAAGGAGGGACGGAAGGAAGGAAAAGGACAACGCGAAACTCCAAGTAAAGTTTGCAAGCTCTCGTGAGAGTTGGAGGAGGGAGGGAGGGAGGAGGTAAGGCTAGGGGATTGGAGGAGTAGTTAAGGTCGGCGGCAGGGAGGAAAGAGGGAGAGAAAGGATGGAGGGAAGAAAAAAAGGAAATGAAGGACTGCTGAAATTTGTTAAAGACACAGGGAGAGAATGGAAAAGGGAGAGAAAGAAGGAGGGCAGACAGAGAGGGAGGGGAGGAGGAAGAAAAGTAGGTGAATGGAGAGGAGTATTTAAAGATAGAGGGAAGAAGGAAGGAGGGGTTGAACTGAGTGCTGAGGCAGGGCGGAAGGGGAGAGTGGAAGAAAAAGGGAGGGAGAGTGGAGGAGAGAGGAAATAGGGGATCGGAGGGGTAGCTAAAGATATAGAAAGGGAAGGAGGGAAGGGAAGATTAAATGAAGAACTGGTGAAGTAAGTTAAAGACAGAGGGAGGGAAGGAGGGTAGGAAAGAGGGGGGAAAGGAAGGAAGGAGGGGGAGAGAGGAAATACGGTGCTGAGGGAAGCGTTCAAAGACAGAAGATAAGAGGAAAGAGGGAGGTAAGGAAGGAGGAAGGAAAGGAGAGAGGAATAAGCGGATGCACTGAGCAGTTAAGGAGAGAGAGGGAAAGATGGAGGGAGGGAAAGAATATGGGAGAAAACAAAGGAACAGAGAGAGGAACTGAAGGGTTGGAAGAAGGAGCGAGGGAGGAAGGGAGGGAAGGAGAAGGGGATTAAAGAGGCCGTGAGGAGATGGATGGGTGGAGGAAGGGAGGGAAAAAAGGAAGGAATGGGGAAGAAGGAAGGAACGAAGGAAGGGAGAACGAGAGGAAAGAAGAGAGGGTGGAGAGAGGTAATGAAGGGTCAGAGGGAAGGGAGAAAGAAAGGAAGAGAGGCTAGAGGGAGGGAGAGAAGGACAGTGGGGACGAGAAAGGGATAAAGGAATTGAAGGAGGTACTTAAAGACTGAGGAATGAAAGGACGCGAGGGAAGGAAGGGAAGGAGTAGAGGAGGAAGAAATGGAGAGAAGAAAGACAGCAATTAAAGAAGGAAGGAAGGAGGAAGCGAGA
>JAGKTI010005294.1:0-13166 GCA_018397915.1 Birgus latro | reverse complement strand
ACACATCCAGTCTCCTTATGCAGAGACTTTTGTAACATTCTGTTTAATATTCCATTCGCGCACACAAACATACTTAAATATTCATTACCACCATCACCACCACTATCATTATCACCCTCATCGGTATCACTGTCATCATCACTATCATCACTATTATCTTCATCATTGTCACCATCGTCTTCCTTGTCCTCGTACTCCTCCTGCTCATCATCATCATCAACATCATCTTCGTCATCATCATCATCTCATCATCATCATCATATCCTCATTTTTACTAAACCAGGGGTAATATAGCTAACATAGATAACGCATCATAAACATTCCCACTCTGTACAGCATCCAGTTATATACATTCTCAGCCCCCTCAGCCTCACACCCATACGTACAGTTAATTATATATATGAGTTATTAATTAGAAAAAACTAATTAAGAGTCAGTATATTCCACGTAAATGAGTTTATTCCCAAATTACCCTAATTTATTGGTAGGGGCATGATAAATGATTCACTGGAGATGGAAGAAATGATGGTGAATGTGGTAGTGGTGATATCGCTGGTTGTGGTGATTGTGGTAGTAGTGGTGTCGGTGGTGGTGATGATTGTGGTTGAGGTGATTATTTAAGGATTTTTTTTTGTGTGGGGTGATTGTGGTAGTGGTTGTTGTTTAGTAGTTATTGTGATAGTGGTGGTTCAGAGGTGATTGTGGTAATGGTGATTGTTTAGGGATGATGGTATTGGTGGTGGTGGCACAGGCACGGACCCGGGGGGTTCAAGGGGGTCTGGACCCCCCCCCCCCTGCTCGGGCTTTGTATCTAATTCTTTAACCTGTATTCCAATTGAGTAAAACCAAATTTAAAGTGTGTTATGTGTGCAGACTGTATATTACGGATAACGAATATTGTTATTTATCTTGTTTTACAAATCAACAGGACAGTAATTATTATTATCTTGCTTACAAATCAACAGGACACTAATAATTAGATTATTATACTTACCCCATTTACCGTGACTACTTAAGGTTTTCTTTAAAAAAGTATTTTATTTAATGCATGCATACTGTAAATTTAACGGACCCTGTATTGCTTAAATCAGACTGATCAAATGCTTCCACTATAGTCTTATTTATTTTTGTCAATTATCAATGAATTCGTGCAGGCCATTTTGTAAACAAATAAATAGTTACCCCTGTACTTACTTGCAGGGTGGTTTTCTTTCGTTGGTTATGCGACCTCAAAATGTTGTGTATTTTAATGTTGTAGGTAATGTCTAATCTGGCATATAATTCTGTCAATACTGTTTTAACAGAAATTTACTAAATATAAAAATATTATATTTACATCTTTATCGAATCCTCGCAACATCGAACGTTCATTGTTGACAAATACAGTATACTCACGCCACGGTAGGAAGGGCTGATCATGCAGGCTTAAACACCAGCGGCAACAACAGCAGGGGAAAAAAAACAAGGAGCACTGAAAAGAGGTACAGTCTGAAGGAAATTATTTGTTTCTCTGGTTTACCATGTTCGTTTTTCCCAACGACCACTATTTCTCCATTAATCGATGTTGTTGAGAAATTGCAGCAGTGGATGCTAAGGAATGGCTAGGCCTTGCTAGGTATTTTCAATAGGTAGAGAAGCGAAATCGAGGTGAATTTAACTTACAATAATGGAAGGCAATCTTATTACGAACTATGTTTGAAGAAATGCTGTTTATTATTTTTGCCAGACAGAGAGGTCTCTGGGATACAATAGGCAATGTCACTAAGTAATCATTCGTTAAAACCAGCCTTTTGACCCATCTAGCAGCCATAGACCCCAAGTATTGTACCTTTTGGGGATTCCTGGGACTAGTGGAACCTAATCATGGGTTTTTCAAGTACCGTTGCCCCCCAAGACTCCCATGGGAGGCCCCAAAAGGCCTATGAATGGCTCCCCAAATAGCTCAGTCCTCTAGTAGCCGTGGAGCCCTAATTTATCATACCTTTTGAAATCCTTAGGACTAATGGAACATAGTTATGGGGTTTTTAAGTACCGTTGGCCCCCTAGCCCCCCCGTGGAGGGCCCCAAATGGCCTCTAAATGGCCTCCAAATAGTTCCACATACTCTGATCACAGCACTCAAATCTTGTTCTAAGGATTTAATCCCCAATCTTCATGTGTTGCTTCAACTTGGATGTCTCATCCCCATCACAAGCTCTGAGGCAGAATGATCATTTTCTGCTGTTCGAAGGACAAAGACTGCTTTACGATCAACCATGGGGAAAAACCGCCTGAGTGCCCTAGTATTACTTAATTCTAACCACAGCCTTCAAATCAGTGTAGATGATGTCATTCAACGCTTCATCCTCAAAAAGTTACGCCGACTCTTTCTACACTGTATAGCAAGTGGGCTCCCCAGCTGTGGTGAAATATTGATATGAATGGATCCATCCCCATAATTTTAATGAAGAGAATACTATATTTTATTTACATGTGTAGCTTATCAGTTCCTTAAATGTATACTTTACCAACTGGTATTTCAGTTCCTTTGAAATATAGTCTGTTATCATATACTAACAAATACAAAAAAAACATATCTGTGCCCATAAATTTTCACATTTCCAGCGAAGATTATTATACTTTCAAATGCAAGGAAAATGCATGAGACTCTCAGTACCATTTATAGTCTGTTATTCCCCAATGAGCAGAGAGATCTTTTTATGGAGTAAATTGTATCTGACAGCATTAATTTTCACTTTCTAGCTAAGATTTATTGCACAGTACTTTCAAATGCGAAGAAATTGCATACGAGACTCTCAGATGCATTTTGTCCTGTTATTCCCTAATGGTCTTTAATTATCCTTTAAGGAGATTTTTTTTTTTTTTAGGAAAGATCATTGTCTTGCATATATTTATCACCACTTTTACTGTACTGGATATCATCTTCATTGTCTAATATATCCCTCCATAGGACTCTAACTTGCCTCTAAAATTTCCTCTAAAGCTGTAAAAGGCTCGCTTCGCTCGCCACCCTCCATCCACCTTCACCCTTCCATCATGAACCTAGAATGACTGGACCCCCCCCCCCCTACAAAAAATCCTGGATCCGCCCCTGCGGTGGTTGTGGGTATGGTGATTGGGTGGTTGTGGTGGTTGTGGAGATTGTGGTTGTGGTGGCTGTTTAGGGCGATAGCGGTGGTGGTGGTGGTAGAATCAGTGGGATTATTGTGGTGATTGTACTGGTAGCAACGGTGGTGGTTTTTGTGGTGGTGGAAGTCATATTTGTTTAAACATTGGTGATGGTAGTGGTGATTGTGTTGGAGAGATGGTGGTAGAAAGAGTAAGGTTATTGTGGTGATTGTAGTTGTGGTGGTGGTTGTTGCAGTGGCATCAGTGGTTGTGGTGAATGGTAGTCATGGTTGCTTAGGGGCGGTGCTGGTGGTGATGGTGGTAGTGGTAAGGATGTGTTTTCTGTGGTGGTTGTCTTCCTAGAGGTGGAGATACACAGTTGTGGTGAGCGCCGTGGCAGGCGTGGAGTTTATGACAGTGGTGATGTTAGTTGTGGTAGTGGGTGTAGTGATGGCTGGCACTGCAATGGAACTGGTATAGAGTGATGATAAATGAGGTGGCTGTGGGAGTTTTGACAACGACTGTGATAAAGGTAGTGCTAGCTCTGGTGACTGGTGTACAGAATGATAGTCTTGATTGTGGTCTTTGTTATGGTGGTTTTATTAATGCAGAAACAGAGAGAACCAAAACCTAGAAGCCTGTAAAATTCTCTTTTAAAGGGAAAGTTGAACAAAGAAAACCAACATCAAGATCGTTTATATCTAAATATTTGGACAGATTGCGTTTAACTCCTTTAGTACAATGACTTTTTTTATTTTTTTATTTTTTATTTTAATGTGGGAGGATCTCTAAGAACGATCTCGTCAGTCATTGACAACCACAGGATTTTCACTCTGAAGGCATTACACAGTCTCTAGAGAGCCCCCATTCGATACTTCGCTTTAAGAAAACCCAATTATGGCCCCGCATTTGGCTAGGACTTCTGTATCTTATTAACCACTAGACAGAATTATTTAACTCGGGTAAGTCCCCTAGTAATTACGAAGTTAATGAAGGTTATAGGTAACCCCTGTAACTCGGAAAGTATCTCCTAAGCTGAATACAATAATCTGCTGGTGGCAAGAATTTAATATAAAAATCATTGTAGTTAAGGGTAAAACACTGGTCACAGGCAGATAGAAAAACTGACTGAGTATGACAGTTCCAGAGTTGGTAGTATGTGTACAGTCCCTCAAGCATGACAAAGGGCACGTCTGATGGTCGCACTTACCACAGTCGTATGCACCCTTAGGTTTAATTTGCGCAAAATGCCCCCCCACCCCCCTGCTACAATCCGGATGTACACCAGACACCGCCTACGAGTATATCCTCCCACACCTCAGCGCACCTTCCCGTAAGGCATGAACGCCATCCTTCAGAAAGGCACAGTGACTCAGTGAGAGTGTGACACAGTTAGGGACACACACCGCCCCTGTGGGTGCGTCGAAAAAAACTACTGCAAGCCTAGAATCCGGTAGGAATTAGAATAAGCGAATAAGGGTAACTTGAATGAAGCTATGAGCCTTGTACCTTTGCGTATAAACAATCCCGTCAGGCAGAAAGGTTAGTGACAGCGATACTTAATAATTATATTAGCTTACCCACATCAAGTACTTCTGTTAGAGTTTACTGTTATGTGCAGTGTGGTTAGTAGTGTCCAACAGCTAAGCTATGGGAGGGGGGCGCTGAGAGAGGCCCGGGCCCCCCAGTCAGATCCTTGGCCTCTCACTACCCACCCTTCTGTTTAAAGTTTCAGGTTGTTTAAAGTGTGCACAATTTGTAGAATTGTACTTTCTCAAAATCGGGCTTAGCCTCATTCCCCCCCCCCCCTCCATCCATCGAGACCTGGCTACACCACTGAACTCAGCTTTTTTTTTTTTTTTTTTTTTATTGATGCGAAGATGCACTTGACAGGTTGGTGATGATTGGCTGAATGCAACTTGTCTGAATAACATTTACTAACCAAAGTTTCCCCCTCGGAAATATGTTGTCAATTGACGAGTAAAGAGATCAAAAAGTAATGTTGCATTCAGCCAGTCGTCACCAACCTGTCAAGTGCATCTTCACCTCGATAAAAAAAAAAAAAAAAACTGAGTATAGTAGCTTCATTTATCGCCAGGCATAAATCTGAGCCATTATGCAGATATCGCGGTTAGCGGAATCTTGACCACGATAGAACACTTCGGCAGTTTCGGATTCGACTCAAATGTAACATGATAAAATTAAGTTACAGAAATTTTAGAGTGAGATGAGTCTGCCACAGTAAATATCCCTATGTCATGTACTATGATTTAGTGTGATTTTCTTACGCCATATAAAACAAACTGTATCAATAATGCAATGGAGTCCAAGAATAAATAAGTACCCACTATGTAGCATCAGCCACTATCATTAGCGTTTATATTGTGGTGATTTCCAGACGTTAATGCTACTTAATGAGATACTATTAATAATACTACTGTATGTGTGGTGCTTTACATACTCGATCATTGGTTAATTTTGTCACATGTATCTGATCTCAAAATCACTTAACAACCATGCCTCTGACACTGCAGTGCAGACTTTAGCACCATTTTAATACTACAGCAACTTCCTTTATTACAGTTTTGCATATTATCATACGTAAACTGCTTTACAGCAGGAAATGTGTGTGTGTGTGTGTGTTTTCTACATCCGGCTGTGAACATTCTATTATGAGATGCGTTCTAAAAGCGGGATTACCAGTACCCACTGTACGTTAATTACAGTATGAATAATACAATTACACCTCCATACGATTTGATTATGCCAAAATATCCCTCTCATACGCCATGCCATGGAGGTACCTGGTAGGGAGACAGGTGTACAGTACCAGCATAGCTAACCAGACATGTCAACAACTTCGTCCAGTATTCCATATCCTGTTGTCAGAGTTTTTCAGGGATTTTGCTTGCAGGATTTGAAATATCTATCAATTCTTGCATTAGAGACCAGACAGAAAAGGGATGGGAGTGCGTGGCTAGGCGGGTGCTGCTTGCCCGCCCTAATGGAGAGGAAGACAGGCAGAGTTCAAAAGAGGAGTGACTGTACAGTATTATTAGATTATAGCTAAGGTAATGATGGTAGCAGCTGTGATGATGGTTGTGGTGAGAGTAACAGTAGTATTGATGGCATCAGCTGTAACTGTAATCATAGCGATAGTAGCTGTGTTGGTGGTGGTTGTGCTGATAGTACGGTAACTTCAATAATGATGGTAATAGTTGTCATGATAGTTGTGGTGGTAGTAACTGTTACCTCAGTTGTTATAATAGTAGTAGCTCTGATAGTAAGAGCAATGGTAGTAAAAGCTGCTGCAAGAGTAGTTGCAGTGACAGTAGCTGTGGTGGTAGCAGAATGGTAGTTGTGGTGGTAGTAACACTGGTAGTCGTTGCATTGACAGTAAATGATGTGGTAGCAGCTGTATCGGTAGTTCTGGTGATAGTAGTGGTGGTGGTGGTGGTAGCTGCAGTGATAAAAGTTGTGGTTGCATTTTTAGTGGTAGTTGTGATAATAGTGGTTGCAGTAATAGTGGTTGCAGTAATGGTAGTTGTAGTGATGGTATTTGTGGTGGTATTAGCTGTAATAGTAGATGTGGTGATAGTTGCAGTGATGGCTGCAGTGATAGTAGAGGTTGTAATGGTAGATCCAACAATAGTAGCCTAGTCGTTGCAGTGAGAGTAGTTGTAGTGGTAACAGTTGTAATGGTAGTTCTAGTGGTAGTAGCAGTTGCAGTGGTATTAGCTGTAATGGTAGAAGGTACGAGTGGTGTGGCAGTAATTATAAAGAGAACAGTTGTAGCCGAGGTAGTCTAATTCCTCACCCTCGTCTTCCCCCTCACCTCCCTATTACGATAATTGGATTGCCAGTTTTGTAGGAAACGTGATCTGGGTTTAGACCTGCCTGAAATTAGACTATCAGTGATGCTAATGAGTTGATTCTCCTTCCAAATCCAAACACACATTATAATCTGTGTAACTAATGGAAATAAAGTAGAAAATGAAGGTGATTTTTTTTGGATTACTTGAGAGAACATCAGCTGCTTGACAAATTATTTTCTTTGGTCAGTTTACGAAAGCGTGTTTGTTCGAATCCGATAGAGATCTCTAACCCCGTTCAGCTTAGCTGATGGTCAGCTGTGGTTTGATGTGGGGTTGATTTGCGTAACAACAAGGGAGACTCAGTCCAGTCTCAATAAGGCTCATCGAATTTCATGGAACCACGACAGAATATTCAAGTTGTAGGAGTGGCCTAGTTTCGTCAGGTGAAAACAAACCTACTCTGCAATGATATATGCAGTTACTGTTGGCAGTTCCCAATGACGGTTTCAGTACCTTGTCATTATTTCAATGAAATTTTTGTGTCCGACTCTGGAGAAAAACAAGAGAGTCCGTTTTCTTAACCCCTGTGTCACACTTTACAGACGATGACTTTCCATTTACACCCACGTTCGCGGAGCGAGGGTAGCTGTTATGTTTGCTTCACGTGTGTGTGTGTGTGTGTGTGTGTGTGTGTGTGTGTGTGTGTGTGTGTGTGTGTGTGTGTGTGTGTGTGTGAATAAAATAGACAAACAGTTTTTACTCGATTTTAACCAAAATTGATGGAGTAGAGAGACAGCTAAAGGGTTGATCTATTTTTTTAAACAATAGATCAAAGGTCAAGGTCACAGGGCTATGTCAAAGTTTGAATTAGTAAGGTGAACACAAATAGTTTATATCCGATTTACGCTAAACTTTGTGGAAGGGTTGAAGATAATGCAAAAAGCGAAAGAGTTAGATTTTCAGAACTATTGTTCACAGGTCAGGGTCACAAGGTCGACCAACGCATCTGTATATGAAGAAAATAACTAAAACAGTTTTGATCTGACCTACTGTTTTTAGGAACAGTGGGTCAAAGGCCTAGATCACATGGCAAGGTCAACCTAAATAGTTTTTATCCAGTTTACATCAAACTTTATTGAAGTTTATTGGGATTAAGCAAGGATGAAGGGATTAGGTTTTGAGAAGTCACTCAAAGGTTAACGTTACAGGGAAAGGTAAAAAGCCAGAGCCACAAGCAAGGTCAGATCAAGTGGTTTTGATCTGATTTGGAACAAACTGGTGAAGGATTAAGGGTTGGCAGGAATGAGGTACAATACAGTAATTCGAGCAATCAGTCAAAGGTGAAGCTCACAGGGCCAAGTCGAACTATCAGCCCTTACACCAGTTGGTGAGTTTGGACACTACACTCTCCAATTGCTCCTTCTCGTATTTTATTCATTCCACCATCAAACCATATTATTCAGCTTAAGGGATACCTCTCTTGGTGACATGGAAATATTTAGTCAACAGTTATCAGGCAGGCTGAAATTTCGTTCATAAGTTCGGAAATTAGGTGGATGTTGCCACACTAGGCGTCTTGAAGACGAAGTGTCGTATGACCCATCTTCCATATATTGGATTCTTTATTATGCACTGATCTCAGGTACTGCAACCACTCTGTTAGATTATCTAATCCTTTTACTGGAAAGTGAGAGGATCACATAATGATTTTTTATTTGGTGTTTTCCAGTGGATTATATAGAAATTGTGATGAAAGCATAAATTATTGTGTTTTAACCCGAGGTTTCCCATCGACGTATGGGTACATTGCAACGTTTTGTCACGGCTACACCCATCGACGTACCTGTACGTTACGCAATTGCAAGGTCAGTCATTTGCACATTTTTCAAGTTTCACAAGTGATTTTTGATCTGCTGTCAAGTGGGGATTACTGCCTGGCCCCACCTGACCCCCCTACCCCCTTCCCCCCCACACTCGGCATTTCACCTGTTAGCAGTGACCTGGCCAGTAAAGACATGTTGAGCCACAGTCTCTCCAATGACGAAATTCACGGTGAAAGTGATTTCTGAGGTGGAGGACAAAGAAAAAAAAAGAAGCTAGAGCAAGAAACAAACAGAAGTGATGAGGTGGTAATGTCGTAAAGGAAGGTGCCATATGTGGATGTGTTTGGTGACTGAACAATGCTTATATTCCCTATATAATTGTGTGAAAACCAATATAGTCCTTTTACTACACATAAATTCGTACCAAATAAATAAATGAATACGTAATTTAAAGTGGCTTGAGTTAGTTTACTCTCCCATAGTTCATTTTCTTTGAAGCCAGATACCCTGAGACAATGAAAGGTAAGGCTGACTCATCACCTGTAGCAATATTTGTAAGCTCAGGAAGGCGATTTCTCTATAAATTTTCGATGTTTCTCACCAAAAGCGGAGATTTGAGCCATTTTTTTTTCCCCCGAAATTGCTCGGGACTGGGGGTATCGGAGGTATGAAATCAGTCAGGACGTGACGAGTTAAACAGCCTTCCAAGTGATGGCACCCTTATATCTGTGGGCTTCGGTACTCTCGTAATTAAAGAAGTTTGTTTTATGGCCTTTACTTTTTTTTTTTTTATTTCACTGTGACCTTGGGTTGACCTAAGCACGTCGACCACTAAAACGAGGGCTCCCCCTCAGCTGGAGAAGATTTTTTTTTTCTTTAATGCAAAGAAGAAGGGACCAAAGGACGGGAGCCTGAAAATTGGTCCCTCCAAGAAAAATAAAAAGAAACAAGATAACAGAGAGCCAAATTCAAGGTCCGTTCATTTCGAGATGCGTGGAAACACAGCGTTTGAAAGACTGAAAATCATAGGCAATAAGAAATACAGACAGGGGGAGACAGTTCCACAGTTGACCTGTCGTATACATAAAGGACTGAGAGTAACAATTAACTTGTGCATTAGAGAGTTGGGCAGAAAAGAGTTGAGAGTTTGTTGCTAGACAGGTGCTACATGCCCGCCGTAGTGGTGTAGGGATGCAAGCAGACAGTTCAGAAGAGCAGTGACCATTGAAATGGCCATAGAAAAGAGATAAAGATGCAACAGTGCAGCAAAGAGACAGAGGTTGAAGTGAGCCAGTAAGAAGAGGAGAGATAGAGACGAAAAGCTTTTGACTCCACCTTTTTTTTTTTTTTATATGACCAACTCTGGGCATAGGCTTTACAGACCGTTATCAAGGCCCAGTAGTCCTCCTACATCCATACACCTCCACATGTCACCACTTCGGCGCTAACACCCACCATCCGTATTGAATACATGCTAGGGCTGTCTCATACAGGACTGGTGTATTGGTATTAGCGGGGGTACTTTTACGACATGTCGGCGGGTCGTCTTGTAGATCAGTAAGGTCTGCTTTTCAAGAAATTCAAATCCTTAAACTGTTCCCTGCCCCAGTGGGGATTCGAACCTGGGTCCATTAGGACTGCAGGCCAACTCTCTACCGATCCGGCCACCGCCTCCCCCTTGTTGAGACGAGCTGTGTGTGGGGAGCCTCCCCTACACATGAGACTTGTACTCTACACAGGGGCAAATAAAACCCGTGTATAAAGTCAACAACTGTGCAGGGGTAAAGAAGGCACACAATCGGCTTAGCATATGTAATTTCTTAGAAGCAGATTTGACAGGAGAGGTAATAATGTTCTTTCCAAGATAAATCCAGAGAGAATGAAAACCCCAAGCATGTTTAAAGATAATGCAGGGCTGAGCTGGATATTGTTAAAAATTAGAGGGTTCTTCTGTCAAAGATTTGCCGGGTTGATAGATGTAAGAACTGAGTTTTTGATGCATTAAGAATATCAGGATTATTTTTAACCCAATCAGAGATACTAGCCAAGTCAGATATTAGGTGTGCCAGTCTCATTCCTTGTTTCTTGAAGTAACTGCTGAGGTGGACGCTGTGAGAAGCGAACTGAAATTTGATGGGTGGAGTCATCAGCGTATGCGTGAATAAAGTTAGATGTACAGCTTAGAAGGTCATGGATGAATAAAGGAAAAAAGTTGGCGATAAGACAGAGCCCTGAGGAACACCACTGCTGATAGCTCTAGGAGAAGAATGGTGGCCGTCTACAACAGCAGCTATAGAACGACCAGAAAGGAAGCTAGAGATGAAGGCACAGATAGAAGGATAGAAACCGTGAAAGGGCAGTTTGGAAATTAAAGATTTGTCCCAGACTTGGTCGAAGGCCTTTGAGATGTCAAGTGCAATGGCCAAGCTTTCGCCAAAGTCCCGAAAGGAGGATGATCAGGAGTCTAAAAGGTATGTGAGAAGACTGCCATTGGAGCGTCCATACTGCCATTGGAGCGTCCATACTGACGATCAGAATGAAGGTTGCGATAGGAAAGATGCTTTAAAATTATTTTGTTAAGAATAGACTCGAAAACTTTTGAAACACAGGATATAAAAGCAATTGGGCTATCGTTAGAGGGCTGGGAATGGTCACCCTTCTTTGAGACAGGCTGAATGGGAGCAAACTTCCAGCAAGAAGGAAAGGTAGACAAAAGCGAAAGAGTTTACCTAGGCAGGGTGTAAGCAGAGAAACAGTTCTTGAGGACAACAGGAGGGTCCCCATCAGGCCCTATGCCTTGTTAGTACTGATGCCAGTGATGGCAGAAAATACATCAATTGAAGAAATTTTACTGTCAGCCATGCGGACGTCAGAGGGGGGTAAGTGGTGGAGAAACAGCACCGGAATCGTCTAAGATGGAATTGGAGGACAAAGTCTGAGCGAAGAGTTCTGCTTTATCAGTAGTAGGAATAGCTACAGAGCCATCAGAATAGAAGCAAGAAGAGGTGCCAAGGCACAGCAAACCCCTCCCCGGCAGTCATTTTAGTGCTGATGTATAAGCACAACAGATTATCTAGTCAAAGATGTCACATATAAAATTTAGAGTAAATCGGGTGAAAATTGACGATTTTATGCCCATTTGAAATTTTAGGCCCGACCCAACTGACATTGACCCCCCTACCACTAACTGGGGGGCGACCCCCCTGATATAATGAGACAAGGTATAGGATACAGATTTGAAAGATACGCATTTAGGTTTTGGTTTCATGTCGATATGACGAATTTGAAAGGAGTTATGTTGAGAAAACGATTTTTTGTGTGTGTTTTTTGGACCTACAGCCTGGGCGTTGGTCCAATTTGGCCCAAAATTTAATCAGGTGATTAGGAAGTCATTATCCATCATTCCTTTAATTTTAGTCAAGATCGCACCAGTAGTTTTTGTTAAAGTTGTTAGCAGACAGACAGACACACAAACAAACAAACCAACCAAATGAAAACTACCTGTAACCGAGCCCCTCCGGGGCGAGGACAGGTAAAGAGGAGAGAAGAATGATAAGGTAAAGTTGTTAGAAAGGTTTTTGGCAAGGTGCCAGAAGGAGCGGGAAGAATTCGAGTTGGAGAGTTCAGAGCATTTAGTAGGCTACGGATGAAATTATTTTTAGCAGAGCCAAGAGCAGACAGCACGATTCCGGGCAGAAATATAGAGATTCAGGGATTATTCCAACAAGCTAGACTAGGCAGGTCAGATATAGCCCAGATAGGGTTACAGGGTTACAGGAGAGCACCACCCCCCCCCCCCCCCCCCACCAGGCAGCTACCCGGGCACGGCGCGAACTCTCGACCTCGCGATCTGCGATCTAGAGTCACATGCCTAACCACTGAGCTACCCCACTCCCTGACATAAAAGAGACGAGATTCAGGAGTGGGATGGATCTGGTACCTTTTGTAGGTCTTCTCCTTTTTGTGTGGATAGCATTAGAAAAAGCGTGATTAAGCCATTATTATTATTATTATTATTATTTTTGCATTAGTTAAAGATATGAGAAAAGAATGTATGCTTCCATGCCCGAGAGAATAACTCCCGTAATGCTCAAGGCACACCCAGATGGCTCTGCGCCATGGCAGTAATAATCATTTCAAGGAAAATCAAAGAAGTACTACCTGAAGGCCTCCCCAGTCACCAACTCACCACAACCGACGCTTCTTTGGAGGGTCCACATGCCTTACTAGAGCGATAGTACAGGTTAAGGTGATAAGGATGTGATCGGAGGAGCCCAACGGAGAGGAAAGATCAACAGCGTAAGCAGAAAGATTTCTGTTAAGGAGGAGGTCAAGTATGCTGGAACTCTCTCCAACACTGAAACCATAGAGTGTTCAATCTGAAGACCAAAAAGTAATCAAAATAGACATCATCAGTTTGA
>JAGKTI010005293.1:0-45815 GCA_018397915.1 Birgus latro | reverse complement strand
GCCCGGGGCTAGGCAATTTGGTCCTGACATTTTAAGATGATAGTGACTAGCCTCATTCGTCGCTGAGTGGCATAACATGAGTGATAAACCCCAACCATCCCTTAGATATAAATACATACATCCAGCGTACACAGTCACAACTCACTAGATGATATGGTTCCACCAAATGAAAACCTATCACATATCAATTTATTGTATAATGAGGATATAGCATGGGTTGATTGGGGATAGGGAAGGTGCCCTTGACCATGAAATGTTACATCTAAATAAAAACTAATCCTTTTAGCTTTGCCCTCAGCACCCCTCAGTAGCACCACATTTCCACCAGGGGTATCATCCTTATCTGACACAATTTCCAAGTCATAAGTTTCAGTATTTCACCCACAAAAAGTTACCACTTCACTGAATATTGCACATTGCACTACTTGTTATGCACTGGCACTGCTGTTTTGCAATGGCAACGGTGTTTCAGTGGCCTTTCATGCTCAAAATGAATTGAAAGGCACATGATCACTGTGAGTGTAAACACTGGGTGGCCATCTTGGCTCAGTCATCTAACTGGGAGGCTGTGTACACATGGTAGACATGATTTGCAAGTCATAAATTTAAGTATTTCACACACAAAAAGTTATCTATCTATCTGTCTATAGCCAGACACCATAATCCCATATGGGGTGGCCATTTGAGTTTGAGTTATATAGTTGTTTCATGGGGAGGGACACTAACTCTCCACCAACCAAGTTGACACGTAGGGAACAAGAATGGTTGGTTATTTGGTTACCACTCAGCATTGTAAATTGTTTCCTGGCTTACAGGAAATCATATGGCTTGTCACTCAATGTAAAACCACATGAAAAGGAAAGAAGAGTAATAAAAAGTGATTGGAAAGATTAAAGAAATAGGAACAGAGGTTGGCAGACAGAAAAAGAATGATAAAGGTGAAGGAAGAAATAGTTATCACATCACTTGATATTGCACACTGCACTATTTGTTACACACTTACTCTTTGGCAATTACAGTGGTGCTTCAGTGGCCCTGCATGCAAAAAATAGAATGAAGGGCAAATGATCATAGCGATTGTAAACACTGAGCGGCCATCATGGCTCAGTCAACTGACTGGGAAGCTATGTGCACATGGTAGACACAATTTCCAAGTCACAAGTTTCAGTATTTCACACAGAAAAAGTTATCACTTCGCTTTATATTGCACACTCCTTCATTTGTCACGCATTTAGACTGTTGTCTGGTGATACCAGTTGTGTTTCAGTGACTTTTCATGCACAAAATTAAGTGAAATGCAGACAATTAGCAAACATAAACACTGGGCCAGCCATCTTGGCTTAGTCATCTGATTGCAGGGACTGAGAGTCCCCATCATCAGCTGACTGAAAAGGCTGTGTTCGTTTCGTTTACTTTCGTTTTTGAAGGCTCCAACATGCTTGCATGTGTTGGCCTTGGTCACCTAATGGCAGCTCTCCATTCTGCTGGATCCCTGGCAGCCTCCCTGTTCAGTCCCTTAACCCTGAGGTCACACTTAATGACCTCGTCCCATGTCTTTCTCGGTCTACCCTTCCCAACCCCTCCCCCAATATTAACACTTCTCACCCTCTGTACCCAGTTATCATCCCCCATCCTCTCCACATGTCCAAACCACCTCAGCCTACCTCTCCTCATCACAACACCAATACACTCCAGTCCCATCCTACTTCTCAACTCTTCCATCATAAACCCAGCCCCCCCAGACCTTGCACGCAGGGACGCACTACACATCCACCTAATCATTGTCATTTCTGTACGTTTAAACCTGTGAATATCCTCTTCCTTTACTGCCCAGGTCTCACTACCATACAGCATCACACTCCTAACACATGCTGCATACAAAGACCCCTTAGAACGTATGCTTTTTTTTTTTTTTTTTTAATGCTAGGAAGAAGGAACGAAAGGCCAGGAGCCCTCAAATCATTTCTTCCAAGAAAAAAAACAAAAATAATACAAAAGAGCACCAAATTCAAGATCCGTTCATTTTGAGATGCCTGGACACACTGTGTTTGAAAGACTGGAAATCATAGGAAGTAGGAAATACAGACAGAGGGAGACAGTTCCAGAGTTGACCTGTTGCATAAATGAAGGGCTGGGAGTAACGATTAACTCTTACATTAGAGAGTTGGACAGAGAAGGGTTGAGAGTTTGTTGTTAGACGGATGCTACACACCCGTCTGTAGAGGTGGAGGGATGCAAGCAGAAAGTTCAGAGGAGCATTGACCATTGAAGTAGCAATAGAAAAATGATAAAGATGCAACAGTGCAGTGAAGAGAGGTTGAAGGGAGCCAGTAAGAGGGGGAGAGTTAATGAGACGAAATGCCTTTGACTCCACCCTGTTGAGAAGAGCTGCATGTGGGAAGCCTCCCCACACATGAGAGTTGTACTCTTCACAGGGGCGAATAAAACCCGTTTATAAAGGCAACAACCGTGCAGAGGTAAAGAAGGTACAGAGTCGACTTAGCACACCTAAACTCTTGGAAGCAGATTTTACAAGAGATGTAATATGATCTTTCCAAGATAAGTCCCAAGTAAATGAAACCCCAAGCATGTTCCAGGATGATACAGGATTGAGCTGAATATTATTAAACAGTAGTGGGTACTCCTGTGGAAGATTTTGTTGGGTTGATAGGTGCAAGAACTGAGTCTTTGATGCATTAAAAACAACAAGATTATTTTTTCCCTAATCAGAAGTATGAGCCAAGTCAGACATTAGGTGTGCCATAGCCTCATTCCTTGTTTGTTGAAGTAACTGTTGAGGTGGATGTTGCAGGAACCGAATGGAAAGGTGAAGGGTGGAATCATTGGTGTACGAGTGGATAGGGTTAGATGTACAGCTTAGGTCATTGATGCATAAAAGGAAGAGAGTTGGTGATAGGACAGAGCCCTGAGGAACACCACTGTTGATAGGTCAAGGAGAAGAATGATGGCCGTCTACAACAGCGACTATAGAACGACCGGAAAGGAAGCTATAAATGATCGCACAGAGAAGGATAGCAACTGTTTGAGGGCAATTTGGAAATTAAAGATTTATGTCAGACTCGATTGAAAGCCTTTGAGATGTCAAGTGCAATAGCAAAGCTTTCGCCAAAGTCCCGAAAGGAGGATAACCAGGAGTCTGAAAGGTAGGTGAGAAGATTGGCAGCGGAACGTCCTTGATGGAACCCTGACTTACGATCAGAAAGAAGATTGTGATAGGAATGGCGCTTTAAAATTTTTCTGTTATGAATTGACTCGAAAACTTTTGGGACATAAGATGTTAAAGCAATTGGACGATAGTTATAGTTAGAGGGTTGGGAATGGTCACCCTTCTTTGGGACTGGCTGAATGAGAGCAAACTTCCAGCAAGAAGGAAAGGTGCAAGTTGATGGACAAAGGCATAAGAGTTTACCTAGGCAGGGTGTAAGGACAGAAGCACAGTTCTTGAGGACGACAAGAGGGACTCCTTCAGGCCCATATGCCTTGTCAGTATTGAGGCCAGTGAGGGCAGAAAATACATCAGCTGAAGAAATTTTTATGTCAGCCATGAGAAAGTCAGAGGCAGGAAGTGATGGAGGAACAGCACAATATCCAAGTCACAAGTATCTTGGTGGTAGGTGGTTGACTGGTGTATCAATGCACAAGGGAACTGCTTCGAGGGTGATGTTGGTCAATAGGAGCTATGGTGAGTTTTCAGTTTTATATAACATTAGTGTAGAAAATTTTGGATAACACCTCATATTCTGGTCCAGAGCACATCTATGTCACGAACAAGTACCTGATAAACGAAGGCGTTGAGAAATCCCCTGAGGGAAAAATCCTAAATTGTCATATCTGGAGATTATGGAGGCCATTTAATGGGACCACCATGGCCAGTCCATCTTCCTGGGAATTTAGCATGTAGCTAGGCCTGGTCATGGGGTCACCATTGCCAGTCCACCTTCCAGGGAATTTAGCATCCAGATAGGCCATTTAATGGAGCCATCACGGCTAGTTCACCTTCCTGGGAATTTAGCCTCCAGGTAGGCCACTTACTGGAGCCACCACAGCTAGTCCACCTTCCTGGGAATTTAGCGTCCAGATAGACCACGTAATTGAGCCACCACGGCCAGTCCACCTTCCTGGGAATTTAGCGTCCAGATAGGCTAGTTAACCCCTTAACCGCGGGTCGTCACTTTCATGACGGTCGGGTGCAATGGATCATACTGCGGGGCGTCACTTGAGTGACTCTGTGTTATTTTTAGTTCCCCCGGGCTTTCAGGTGGAGACTTGTATCATCTATCAGCACTACCAATGTCCAACAATAGTTAGAGCTACTAATGTCATCAGTACTCCCATCCATTGTTGACAATTTAGCCATTTTCCCCCATTCTAGACTCCCCTCCCTACCTCCCCTCCATTACCCTCTCCTGTCATCTGCTCAGCCGCTCTGCGCTAAGTAAATCTATCCCGGATTTTTCCACTGTTTTCATCCATTGAAATGAGCCCTATGCCCTATTCTTATACAAAATAATATACATATATAAAAAATAAGGTAATTGATAGTGCCATACACCTGGAATTGGCTAATTATCACTTGGCAACATCCAACCTGCGCTCGTTCACTAATTTCCCCTGCTTTTTTTTCCCGTGAAATATGCCGTATGATACTCATGTAATACATGTATAAATGTATATAAGAAAGGAAGAAGCCTGAGTGATATTTATATTCACCTGGAACTACCTAATTTATTATGTATTGTCTAGATTTCCTATGACTTATTTCTTAGCATATACATTAGCAGCTGACATTTTCAACTCTTCGCTACCAAGATACAGTCAGTTTGCTCTCGTCCTTCATGGTGAAATGACGCCCGTCCATTTCTGCCGCTTGTGCGCCTATTATACAAGGCCCTGTGACCTCTACCCCTACTAAACATCATGTGGGAAGCGGTAAAGGACTGTAGGTATGTATAAGTGTAATAAAGTACTAGAAATAATAAAGTGTGAGTGTGTCTATGAGTAAAAAATGACAGAATACCAGCGGCGAATTAGCGTGAGTGGGAGGCTCGTACACGCTCGTATTTTACATTGCTTTCACAGTTTTTTTTTTTCTTTTTCTTAGTTTTGATTCCAAACTACTTGGAAATCATTGAATAATGTTTCTAGTGATGATATCTGGCAGTGGTATTCAGATTAGGGGATATCGGGAAGTTTAAAGTGGAGACTTAGTTACCCAACTTCAGAAGTCTCCACAAGTCCTACGGTAGTCAACGAGTGCTAAAAAACAAAAACATCCCAGGAGAAAGCTGAAGTTATATGCCATATGCATATGTAATTATAATATTCTAGGACTAATAACTGATTTTTGGCAAATATTTTAAAAAAGTCAGTTGGAGCGCGAATATCCCCGCGGGAATGGCAAGGTGAACCTCCGACAACCCCGCGGTGTAGGGGTTAATGGGATCACCACGGCCAGTCTACCTTCTTGAGAATTTAGCGTCCAGATATCCATGTATGCCTGAACTCCGTTGTGGAGGAACACTGCTATCTTGAAAAATGATGTGTCATTGTTTTGTTTCGTTTCGTTTTTGAAGGCTCCAACATGCTTGCATGCGTCGGCCTTGGTCACCTAATGGCGCCTCTCCACGCTGCTCGATCCCTGGCAGCCTCCCTGTTCAGTCCCTTAACCCTTAAGTCACACTTAATGACCTCGTCCTATGTCTTTCTCAGTCTACCGCTCCCAACCCCTCCCCCAATATTAACACCTCTTACCAATTGTGGCACTGTGTTATTTTCCAGCATACATAGGTAGCTGCCTCCACTGACAGTTTTCTCCGTAATGATAAATGGGCCAACTACAGTACCTTGTACTGCAGCCCACACCAGACATTAATTTTTGGACACTCACAGATGTGCCCATGAGTATCGTGCGTTTTCAGAACAACGTATAAGAATGATGTGTCGATTCACACACCTGAATACATGAAATGTGGTTTCATCCGTGAAGATTATCTTCTTGAAGTAGCCCTCGTTTTCATAAATTGAGTCCAAAATGAAGCATGGGATCGGGAACAGTGGGGTCTGTCATTTGCTTGTAAAGCCAGTACTAACTGGATTTTATACGGGTGAAGATGCAGCCTTTTCTGCAGAACTTTATGTACTGTTGATCTAGGTGCTCTACATGTAATTTCTGAACAGCATGGCACACACACTTGCTAGGGCTATACAGTAAGACCTCACTATAACGGACTAATTGGGGCCCAAGCCAGTCCGAAAAATGCGAAATTCCGATAAAAATGACATCCGGACTTACCCCTGCTAATCCGGACTTTTTCCGATATATCAGACATTAGTCCGGACTGCATCAGTGGTTTTCACCACCATTGCAGTATTGTACTGTGTTATACCTTCACTACATTAATCAAATAGTACAGTAAACCCTTGCTAAGCCGAACTATATGGGGCTCTACCCTGGTTCGAGTTACCGAATTTTCCGGCTTACCGAATTTTCACCCCAAAAAATTGCTAAATTACCGAATTTTCACCCCCCAAAATTGCTAAGACAATACCTATTACCTGTCTTTTCAACATTACATTAAAGAAGCATATGTAAATAAATAAGTTATGACAAAAAACAATTTAGTGCATTTAATATACATTTAATTGGTAGAAAATCATTCACAGAGGCAGTCAGACCCATATGCAGCGTGTGTTGGAGATGGATTTTCACCCCCCAAATTGCAAAAATAATACTTATTACTTGTCTTTTCAACACTAAAGTAAAGAAGCATATACAGTGTATAAATGAATAAAGAAAGACAAAAAAGAAACAATTCAGTGCACCTAATCTACCCCTCGTTTGAGGCACTACAGGTCCATCGGCAGCTTGTGTTGGAAACGGAGGTGGTGAATGTGGCTGAGTTCACAATTTAACATAACAGTACCCAGTATTTATTTCACTGAACATTAAGAACTAATTAAGTCACTAATAAACTTAAATGTAATCACTATAATAGACTGCAATGTAACACCTGCAGTAATAAAAGTACTGTACTGAACTTTAATCATGATCACGTAACACTAAGTCAAACGCACACTTTGTTTTTCATTTAGTCAAATTACATTTTTCATAAACACACACACCGACACTACTCAGTGTCTGTGCCAACACTGTTTTAAGTGCTGGCTATCTGAGGATCTGAAGGAGCAGAATCACTGCTGTAATCAAGGGGTGGGAGAGGCCAACGTCTTGGCATAGGCTTAAAGAAGTCATGAATTTTCAGCTGTTTCTGCTTCGAATACTGGCGATGAATAACCAAGCTTCGCAAGTCCCTTACATGCATATAAAAAATTTGTGCTTCATTATCATCAACATAATCCAGCCAAGATATGACAACATCCATTGCTTTACGAACTTGGGATAATGTGTATGGAATCTCGCGTCCAACATCAGTGTTCTCTTCCTCGTCATCATCATCGTCATCTTTCTTCCCAGCCACGGACTCAGCAATTTCTTTTTCTGTGTGGTAATGATATCCTGGATCATCTGCATCCATTTCAAGCCACTGGATGACATCTTCTTCATTAACATTCTTCTCACTGACTTTTTGCATAACTTCAAGATAATCTGAGACTTCAAAACCAGTGAAATCATTCACAATATCTGTATTCTCCAATAATTTCTTCCAACCATTGGCCAAAGTTAAATCTGAAACTTGATTCCAAGCATCATGAAGGTTGAAAATTGCATTACGAAGATTATAATTTTTCAGTTTTTCCAGTGTGCGCACTCCACGTCTGTCCTCCTCTGCATCCTCCTCCGTCTCCAACACTTCAAAACAGTCTTGCATCAATTTCCTGCGGTAATGTCGCTTGCAGCATTCAATGATGCCCTGATCCAAAGGCTGAATTAGCGATGTAGTATTAGGTGGTAGGAACATTACTTTAATCCTACCATCCTTTGAGCAGAGATCAGTGGCACTAGGATGTGAAGGTGCATTGTCTAATAAAATAACTGCCTTTACATCGACTTGTGGGATTTTCTGCCTTTCAGTCTGATCACGGTAAATCTCCTGACATGCGTGCTGGTGGAACCACTTGGAGATTAAATCTTGCGTGAACCATGCAGTTTTATTTCCAGTGTAATGAACAGGTAATTTATTCATAAAATTCTTAAGGCACCTAGGCTTCATTGCTTTACCAACAACCATTGGCTTTAAACGGTGAGTGCCATCTCCATTTGCACAGAAAAGTACAGAAATTCTGTCTTTGGAAACTTTACGGCCAGGTGTGCTGCCGTCAACCTTGGATGCCAGAGTATTCGAGGGTGGTGCTCGCCAGAACAAACCGGTTTCATCTGCATTGTAAATCTGGCTTAAGAGCAAACCAGATTCTTTAACAAAATTCACAAATTTCCTTCGAAATGGATCAACACTGCTTGAATCTGCACTTATACTTTCTCCCACTAGTTTACGGTTACTGATGCTATGGCGAGACTGGAAATGAAACAGTCAACCTCCACTAGCCTTGAAATCACTTATTCCAAGATGTGTTGCTAGGCGTGAAGCTGCACTTTGAATGTCTATCCCCCTAACGCCAACTCCTGCCGACCGCTGCTGTTTGTACCACTTGAATACTGCCTTATCCAAATCTTCAAATTTGGAGAGTGTCATTCTTTTCTTAGGACATTTTTCATCCTTGATATTTTCCATGCTCCTGGCATATTCACGAATTTTATCCTTGGCCTTCCTGATATCGTAGAAAGTAGTCTTCTTTATCTGAAATTCTTCACATACCATCTGCATCGAAATGTCACTCTCGATTCGGTCAAGTATTTTCAGCTTTTCTGAGATCGGTAATGTCTTTAGCTTCATTCTCTTATGACTAGAGGTGCCAGCATCACTTCTTTTACGCTTTGAACCTTCCATGGCAAGGCAGAAGGAAAAAAGAGAGCGCTTCTCAGGACTAGATGACAGTAAAAATGGTGCAACTACCACCTCCGATGGTAAGCAGCAGACTGGCGCCACGCGTTCGCTTCGCGCCATTTCTCCCCCTACCTCCGCATTTTCGGCCTACTTTCATATGTGGTCTTGGCCTGAGTTACGCTTTGAACCTTCCATGGCAAGGCAGAAGGAAAAAAGAGAGCGCTTCTCAGGACTAGATGACAGTAAAAATGGTGCAACTACCATCTCGGCCTGAGTTCGGCTAACTGAAGATTCCGGCTTCTAAAAGTTCGGCTTAGCAAGGGTTTACTGTATAATAATACTGTACTGTGCACTGAAAAACATGTCTTTTACTTGTCTTATTGTGGTGAACATAGCTGAAGTGATCAGGCAGTCCGGACTGCTTTCTGGCTTTATCGGACTTTTTCTGATATATAGGAGTTTAGTCCGGTAGCTCCTCGAGTCCAATAAAAGCGAATTCCGGTCTGTTGAAGTCCGTTATATCGAGGTTTTACTGTATTGGAATGACTTTTAAATGCTGTCAACAGTACCGGCCTAAGCACTGGGTCATGCGCTACAAGGTTGGTCTGCCACAGATCCTGTGACCAGAGAATGTTGATACCATCTTTTAACGCTAATTATTGCAGGAGGATCATGTCTGTATACTTGACAGTAATTCCTTTTCAGTGTCATCATTGATTTTGACTCGCCATACCAGATTACACACTGAGCCTTTTCTGGTATGGTTACCATGTTTGCATTCTTCTAACCAATCCAGATCTGTAGATCATCCAGCAGTAACAGTGACCAATATCTGTAAGGAGGGGGAAAAAAAACAATAAAGTGTTTCAAGTGCAGCAAACAAGAAGTAATTATTACATGTAATTTGCACATTTGGACTTGGTTCACACGGCGACATGGAATGTGAGGGATGCGAATGATTAGGTGAAAGAAAAAGAGATTGTCCGGGTGCTTGAGGGTGAAAAAGTGGTTGTGTGTGGATTAGTGGAGACTAAATGGAGAGACAAGAGAGTGGGACTATGGATGGGGTATATGCGTTGGAGTAGGTGGGAATGAGAGGGCAAAAGAGAGTGTATGTATTGTTGTGTGCAAGAGATGGGAGGAGAATAAAAGAGAGTAACGATTGGTTGGCTCAAGGATTGTGTGGGTCAGATTGAAAGTAAAATTACAAGTGTGGGCAATTGTATGTGTGTGTATGCGCCATTGCAAGATCACGTAAGCAGAGTGAAAGAAGAATTCTGGGCAAATATAGATTGATGCATGGAAAAGTGTGAGAGGAATGAGAGAGTTTTTTTTTAGTTGGAGATATGAATGGAAAGTAGGGAATGTGATGATGTATGGTGTAGTTAGTGAGTGGGGTGTGCCTGCAGATGTGGATGAGAATGGCAGTGCTGTAATGGACATTTGTGCAGGGAAGGGGTTGGTGATAGCTAATACCCTCTTTAGGCACAAAATGATCCACAGGTGTATGTGATGAATGTTGAGAAGAGTGGGTGATGAATTGGATGAATGGAAGGCAGTGATTGCATGTGTGTGTGTAAATGACAGAATGAGAAGGTATGTAATGGATGCAAGAGCATACAGAGGTTGGGGGAGTGGACTTTCAGAACACCACTTGGTGGTGGTGAGTGTCAAGGTTCAAGTGCGATGGAGGAATAGAAGGAGGGAAGGACAGGAGGATGTAGTCCATCCAATGAGGGTAGAAAGCTTACAAGAGGATGAAAATAAAAACAGAATATAAGAGAGAAGTGGAGGAGCAATTGGGTAAATATGATTTGGAGCAGATGGGGGAGGTGGAAGATGTGTGCATGATGTTCACAGAAGAAATCTGTGCAGCATGTGATGTGGTGTTTGCAGTGAAGAAAAGACGTATGGGGGTGCAAGGAACAGCATGGGGGAATGAAGAGGTGAGACAGGCTGTGGTGCAAAAGAAGAAAGCTTATAGTGAGTGGATGGGAAACAGAGGCATAGAGGAAGCTCAGAGAGGAAGAGAGAGTTGTATGTATAGTGGAAGAGAGAGGTGAAAAGATTAGTAAGAGAGAGTAAGACTGGATGAGGAATTTGGAAGGAGTTTGAGTGTAAGGTGGAGGATATGAATGTAAGAAAATATTCTGAAAGGAGGTAAAGAGAGTTAGACAGAGTGATAGAGAAGTTAGTAGGGGAGTGAAAGATAAAAGTGGCAGATTGCTAGTGGAGAAGGAAGAAGCTGATGGAGAGAACACTTTAAGGAGCTGTAAAACACAGAGAGTGAAAGTAATGTAAGTGGCTGGGAAATGGCACGGAGAAGGAGGGAGTTGAGAAGGAAGGAAGAGATCAGTAGGATGGAAGTAGTGGAAGCAATGAAGAAAGTCAAAATGGAGAAAGCCCCAGGAATTGATGGAATGTATGGTGAGATGCTGAAGCATGAATATGGGGGGGGGGAGTAGTAGAATGGATGAGGAAGATGTTCAGATTGGCCTGGGAGGAAGGTAGAGTCCTGGAGACTGGAAGTCAGGAATAATTATTCCCCCGTAAAAAGGAAAAGGGGAAAAAGTGTGTGGTAATCGTAGGGGCATTTGCCTTCTCAGTGTAATAGGAAAAGTATATGGTTTGGTACTTATTGACTGAGTTAGGGAAATAACAGAGGAATTAGTTGGAGAAGAACAGGGAGGTTTTAGGAAGGGAAGAGGTTGTGTAGAAGAGATATTCTTCCTTAGGTCTTTAGTGGAAAAATTCCTAGAGAATGGAATGAAATTGTATGAGTCCTTCATGGATTTGGAGAAAGCATATGACAGAGTGGATAGATAAGGAATGTGGAAAATATTAAGAATATATGGAGTAAATCGGAAGTTTTTGAATGCCATGAGGAGTATGTATGAGGGTGCTAAGGCTTCAATGCCCGTGGAAAGTGAACTGAGTGCATTTTTCTGTCTGAATGTTGGATTGAAACAGGGATGTGTCATGTCTCCATGGTTGTTCAATCTGTATATGGATGGGGTTATAAAAGAAATAGCTACAGTACAATGTAGGGCAGTGGATGTTGGAGCAGCCCTAATGAGAGAGGGCAGCGTTTAGAAACTCCCTGTACTGTTGTTTGCAGATGATACTTTATTGTTAGGTGAAGATGAAGGGGAACTGCAAGGCATTGTGAATAAGTTTGGGAGAGCATGTAAGAAATGGAATCTAAAGATGAATTTCAGGAAGAGTAAAGTTATGGTCTTCGAGAGAAGTGAAGTCACTGATTGTACAATGTGATCGAATTGTGAGGAAATAGAAAATGTGAGTGTGTTTAAGTACTTGGGCAGTGTGATGGGTAAGATGGAAGTTTTGAGGAGGATGTGCTTGGAAGGAAACAATTTGAAAGTTGCTGGTTCTTTGAAAGCAGTGATAAGGAATAGGGAAGTGAGCATGGAAGTAAAAAAGTCACTGCATGATAGTATTGTGATACCAATGCTGACATATGGAAGTGAAGTTTCGACCCATACTGAAAGGACACAAGTCAGGAGTGAGAGCAGTGGAAATTAGTTATTCGAGAGGAGCATGTGCAGTTACATAGAGAGAGAGAGAGATTGACAAATGAGGAAGTGAGAGTGTTGTGGTGTGGATGTGGTTGTGATAGTAAGCTTTAGGAGAAATACAATGAGATGATTTGTCCATGTGGAGAGGAAGGAGGCGAGAGACTAATGAGGAGAGTGTATGTGAGTGAGGTGGAGGGGGGAAGAGGGAGGGGGAGGCTGAGGATGAGATTGAGGGATGGAGTGGAGAGGTATGTGAGAGAGGAGTGTGTGAGCTGGGGAGAGGGCAGTGAAATGTTGGGGGACAGGGCGACATGGAGGCGATTTGTTTGTGGCCACCCCTTACGGAATTGATTCACCTGGCAATAAATAGATAGACAGATAAACTGAACATACTCTTCTTTTACTCCTCTATCCTCTGCTTGAGTGCAGTGAATTATACTACAGTTTATCTAAGTAACAGATCTGGTTTTGGCCACATATTTGCTCTTAAACAAGAGTCAGCCATCAGTGTTAATGCTCTTTACTTTCAAGATGAGACGCAGAAGGAGGAAATGAAGCGAGAGAGGAGGCGGCTACAGGAGCAACTACGTAGGATCAAGCGTAACCAGGAACGCCAGCAGAAAGGCATTGTCACCCCACCCAAAACCAAAAAACCTAAGCTCAAGCCAGACTTGAAGCTTAAATGTGGTGCCTGTGGCCAGGTTAGTACATTAGCTCACATTATATATATATAATGGTTGACCACATTTCACAAAAATATAAAAAACTGATTAAAAATTACTGTATTTCAAAAATGGAGTAACATCATAGAATAACTCCATATTTTTTTATAATTATCCATATTGTATGTTTCAGAGCAATTTCTGTATTTTGCATTGCACCATCGTTTAGGTTGAAATTAAGGTTGTGATGATAATGGTAATAATGAAGTATGCTTAGTATTTTAAATAAGATATATATAAAAGAATAGTAGAGAAGGTAGAGAAGACATCAGACTGGGATTTTCGAGTGAGTTATGGACAAGAATCATCAGATTCAGAATGTGTGGGTGTTATGACCTGAAGACATCAGACTAAGAATGCCTGGTGAGTTATGACCAGAAGGCTTCAGAATCGGAATACCTGGTGAGGTATGAACAGAATGATTTTTTAGTGGTATTGGGTGTGAATCACATATTCACTCTAAAACAGGTAGCTGAGAAGCCTTGTGAAAAAAATGGTAACATACAGTATGTATGGGGTTGGGGGGAAAAAAATGACATGGGGTGGCCAGTGCTACCCCTCTGGATGCTGCACTGATATGGATGGAAAAGTACTGAGTACTGTAGAAAGTTTTTACAGTAATAGTGAAGCAGGAGTAGACAGTAGCACCAGTCGAGCAGGGCAGTACTCCCAAGGTGGATGGAAGGCTGATGACAGGGAGAGCTGGAGCTCCCATTTCATCAGCCTTCAGGACCTGAACTTTTTCAGTGTCTCAGTAACACAGAGAGTAGACCAACATGCTCTCCAATACAAATTTCTCTAACTGTCAAAACCAAACTACATGCACACTACACACTACATTTCTTTTTCAAAATTAGTAAAAAAGAAAATGGCGCACAAAAATCATGCCTCGAAGTCCCCGGGGGGGGAACCATAAATGCCCCCACCATCCGCCCCTCTCCCGGTGACGACTCACAGAGCTCCCTGGAACCACTGTCTGACTCACTCCTTCTTCATTTCTGTAACATTCGCGGCCTTTCCTCTAACTTTCGCTCCGTTGAACACCACCTCTTCTCCTCTAAACCTCACCTTCTCTTTCAATCTGAGACTTAGCTGTCTGAGGCAACTGACAGCAAACCCTTTTCTGTATCCTCCTACTTTCTCTATTCTCATTTCAAAGCCAAAGGTGGCTGTTGCGTATATGTACGCAACGATCTATCTTGCTCTTGCGTTCCTGAACTTGATTCTTCTGAATTCTCTACTCTCTGGCTTCGGCTTTCCTGTCATTCTCTGACTAAATATATCTGTGGTGTTTACTTATCTCCTAATTCTACTGACTATCAAAAATTCTTTGACTATCTTACTTCTACGATGGAACACATTCTATCCATTTCTCCTTTCTCTGAAATCTCCATTCTAGGATATTTCAATGTTCACCACCACCTTTGGCTCTCCTCTCCTTTCACTGATCCACCTGGTGAACAAGCCTACATCTTTTCCATCTTTAATGACCTAGAGCAGCTCGTACAGCACCCTACCCGCATCCCTGACCGCCTTGGAGAGAGTTCCAACATACTTGACCTTTTCCTAACAACTAATCCTTCTGCTTACACTGTTAATCTTTCCTCTCCGTTGGGCTCCTCCGTTCATAACCTTATTACCTTAACCTGTCCTATCGCTCCGGTACGGCCTGTGGACCCTCCAAAGAAATGCCGCCTGTGGCACTTTGGAGCTGGAGATTGGGAGGCCCTGAGGCAGTACTTCTTTGATTTTTCTTGGAATGATTATTGCTTCCATGGGTGGGAGCCATCTGAGTGTGGCTTGCGCATTACGGAGGTTATTCTCTCGGGCATGGAAGCATACATTCCTTTCTCATATCCTCTGACTAATGCAAGAAAGCCTTGGTTTAATCACGCTTGTTCTAATGCTGTCCGCAATAAGGAGAGGGCCTATAAGAGGTACCTGAGCCAACCCACCCCTGAATCACGTCTTTTATATATTTCTGCCCGGAATCGTGCTAAGTCTGTTCTTCGTTTTGCTAAAAGTAATTTCATCCGTGCTAAATGTTCTCAACTCGCCAACTCGAATTCTTCTCGCTCCTTCTGGCATCTTGCCAAAAACCTTTCTAACAACTTTACCTCATCATCCTTCCCTCCTCCTTTCTACTCTGATGGCTCTGTAGTCATTTCTTCTACTGATAAAGCAGATCTCTTCGCTCAGACTTTCTCCTCCAATTCCACCTTAGATGATTCCGGTGCTATTCCTCCATCACTTCCCCCCTCTGACTTCCTCTTGACTGACATCTTCAGCTGATGTATTTTCTGCCATCACTGGCCTCAATATTAACAAGGCATATGGGTCTGATGGAGTCCCTCCTGTTGTCCTCAAAAACTGTGTTTCTATGCTTACACCCTGCCTAGGTAAACTCTTTCGCCTTTGTCTATCAACTTGTACCTTTCCTTCTTGCTGGAAATTTGCTCTCATTCATCCATTCCCAAAGAAGGGTGACCATTCCCAACCCTCTAACTATTGTCCAATTGCTTTAACATCGTGTGTCTCAAAGGTTTTCGAGTCAATCCTTAACAGAAAAATTTTAAAGCATCTTTCCTGTCACAACCTTCTTTTTGATCGTCAGTATGGGTTCCGTCAGGGACGCTCCACTGGCGATCTTCTCACCTACCTTTCAGACTCCTGGTCATCCTCCTTTCGGGACTTTAGCGAAAGCTTTGCCATTGCAGTTGACATCTCAAAGGCTTTCGATCGAGTCTGGCATAAATCTTTAATTTCCAAACTGCCCTCCTACGGTTTCTATCCTTCTATCTGTGCCTTCATCTCTAGCTTCCTTTCTGGTCGTTCTATAGCCGCTGCTGTAGACGGCCATCGTTCTTCTCCTAGATCTATCAACAGTGGTGTTCCTCAGGGCTCTGTCTTATCACGAACTCACTTCCTTTTATTCATCAGTGACCTTCTAAGCTGTACATCTAACCCTATCCACTCATATGCTGATGATTCCACCCTTCACCTTTCCATTCGGTTTCTGCAACTTCCATCTCAGCAGTTACTTCAACAAAAATGGGATGAGGTTATGGCACACCTAATGTCTGACTTGGCTCGTATCTCTGATTGGGGTAAAAATAATCTTGTTATTTTTAATGAATCAGAAACTCAGTTCTTACACTTATCAACCCGACAAAATCTTCCTCAGGATTACCCACTAATGTTTAATAATGAACAGTTATGTCCTGCATCATCCTTGAACATGCTTGGGGTTTCATTCTCTCGGGATTTGTCTTGGAAAGAACATATTACATCTTTTGTGAAATCTGCTTCCAGGAGATTAGGTGTGCTAAGCCGATTCCCAACTTTCTTTACCCCTGCACAGTTGTTGACCTTGTACACGGGTTTTATTCGCCCGTATATGGAGTACAACTCTCGTGTGGGGAGACTCTCCACATGCAGCTCTTCTCAGTAGGGTGGAATCAAGGCTTTTCGTCTCATTAATTCTCCTCCTCTTATTGATTCCCTTCAACCTTTGTCTCTTCGCCGCACTGTTTCATCTTTATCTCTCTTCTATCACTACTTCAACTGTCACTGTTCCTCTGAACTGTCTGCTTGCATCGCTCCACCTCTACGACGGGCACGTAGTACCTGTCTAGCAACAAACTCTCATCTCTTTTCTGTCCAGCTCTCTAATGCAAGAGTTAACCGTTACTCCCAGTCCTTCATTTATGCAACTGGTCATATCTGGAACTGTCTTCCTCTGTCTGTATTTCCTACTTCCTGTGATCTCCAGTCTTTCAAACGCATTGTGTCCAGGCATCTCGAAATGAACGGATCTTGAATTTGGCTCTCTTTTGCATTGTTTTTGCTTTTTCTTGGAAGGAACAGTATGCAGGCTTGTGGCCTTCGGTTCGTTCTTCCTTGAATTGAAAAAAAAAAAAAATCTGTATGAGTAAATGGAAGTTAAACTGAGTTGCATTGAGACCGAGACACAAGTTGTCCCCATAGTTATTCACTTAATGTGCAGTATATAGGTGGAGTTAAGGAGGAGGTCAAAACTGGAGCTGTAGTAATGTGGGGTAGGCTGATGATGATTGTGGAAAGGTGGAGTATTTGTAAGCAGAGGATGCTGTGATGTTTGCAAACAGTAAACAGGATCTTTGCAATCTGGTTCAAGTGAATGCATTAGATGTAGAGAAACTGCATTTCACAGTGTGATATGCTGGTGAATGAAGAGAGATTTAAATTGTTGGAAATACCTGTAATCTATATGTGTGGGAAATTTGAAATGGAAATGAAAAATAAAATGATAAGGAAGGAAAGTGGCTGGTGCTATGAGGGAATTGATGTGAAGCAGAGGCTTCAGAAGAACTGCAGGACATAATATGAGTGTTTATACTGACATATGAGTTGAGACATGTATGACATGAGTATGAAAAGTCAAGAGTGAAAGCACTGGAAATGAGACTGTTAAGGAATATTTAAGAAATTCATAGGTTGGATGAAAGCCAAGATTGAAAGCATTGGAAATGAGACCTTTAACGAGTATGTCTGAACTCATAGCTTGGATGAAAGCCAAGAGTGAAAGCACTGGAAATGAGAATGTTAAGGAGAACTGAAATTTTATGTGGGTGACAAATGAGTGAATTTTTATTCTTTGTCTACCTGGTTGAAAGATTTACATTTTTGCTTTCCTTTTATCTATCCATTTATCTTTTTATATATTTGTCTATCTATCTACACACACACACACACACACACACACACACACACACACACACACACACACACACACACACACACACACACACACACACGAGCAGCCAGAGCGAGAAGACGTGTCTTAAACCACCTCTCAACGAACCCAACAACCTTAAGTAGTTTTCAGGAATTGTCCTGTCTCCTTCAGTCTTGTTTAAAATTTGAAATATTGCAGGTTATTATAATCTGCCAAAAATGTAAAGAACTATTGTCAGTAAGTATACATGAATGTTTTGTAGGAATCTCAGGAACGGCTGTTCAGTCTAGTACTGCAACCAACCTCAAACATGGCCGACAATGTAAACATTGGGGAACTGGAAGTTTCAGGTTTTGACAGTGAAACAAATGATATGGATTTGGTCAAAATGTTGATTATGAGAATTAGTGAACTAGAAAAGAAAGTGGAGGATCTAGTATCAACAAACATTCCTGAAAATACCGAGAATTCTATACAGAGTTTGATACAGGTCAGTGAGACAGCGAACCAGGAGATCGAGAATTTGAAACAAGAAAATATTGAATTAAGGAGAAAACTAGAGGAAAGCAGTAACAAAACAGAGAAGGGAAGTAGTGTGTTAGAAGAGCAAAAGGCAAAGTGGACACATGTGGAAGAAGAACAGAAAGAAGTGGTCAGTTTAAGGGAAATTATTTAGGAAGAAAGGGAAATGGACAAGAAAAAAATGGAAGAAAATGTAGTGAAAATATTGAAGAAAAAAGAAAATAGTGAGAGAAACAGTAGAAAGGAACAGATATGTCATAATAATTGGAAACAGGGAGGAGGAAGAAAAAGTTAAGTCTGAGAGACTCGAATCAGGTGAGGAAAATATTGGGCAAGATCGATCCTGAAGGAAACAAGTGGGAAATAGAAATTGAGGAAGTAAGGAGGATAGGGCCATATAAGAAAGGGGAAACAAGACCAATTAGAATTAAGATGCCATCAGAAAATGTAGTAAATGATATACTTAAGGTAAGTAAAGAGGCAGGGATGGAAAATATTATAGTAAGAAAAGATTTGAATGAAGAAAAAAGAGAAGTCTTAAAATCTTTGAAGGACCAAGTAAAGGAAAAAAATGACAGGAGGACAGAAGTAGACATAAATTTTTTTTTTGGAGAATGATGGATAGGAAAGTAAGGAAGTGGTATGTGAGGAACTAGATGTAAAGGAAACAAAGAGGAAGGATAGGAATACGAAAAAAAGAATGTGTAAAGATAAAAACAGTGCAGCAAATCTGTGTATCATCTACAGTAATGTAGATGGGTTAATATCTAAGAAAGGGGAAATTGGAGACTTTATAAATGAAAATAAACCTGAAATTGTTTGCTTGGTAGAGACTAAATTGCCCCGAGATATCGATATAAAATTATTTGGATGGAACAATTATAACATTTGGAGGAAGGACAGAGAAGGTAAGTTTGGGGGAGGTATAATGATATTAACCCGTAATGACCTAAGAGCAAAGAATATAGAAATTGAAAATACTGTGGCTGAACTTTTGGGAGTTGCAATAGAGGACAGTTATGGAGAAAAAATAGATGTAATAGTTTTTTATATGCCCCCCAAAACTAGGGCATGGATGAAGGAAGATTACGAACAGTTAATAAGAGAATCCATTAGTAGGTTAAAATGTTAATTGAACGAAGAAACAGAATAATATTAATAGGAGATTTTAACTGTAGAGAAGTTGATTGGGAAAGTATGGATGCTGGGAACAATGGGGAATCATTGGAAATAAATTAATGGAATTGGTGATGGAAAACATAACCCAATTGATCAAAGAAAACACAAGAATTAGGGGTGACGACAAACCATCGAGGCTCGACCTAGTATTCACAGAGGACCCAAATGACGTGAGGAACATAACCTACCAATGCCCCTTTGGTAAAAGTGATCATCTGGTACCTGAGATGGAAGTGGTAGAAGTTAGGGAAGGAGAACGAGATGAAAAACACAGAGAAAATAGATACAATTATGGGAAGGCTAACTTTGCTTCCCTGAGGAACCCTGAGGAACTTTTTCCAAAATATAGACTGGAGTAAATTGAATATGATCACAAATGTTGATGAGAAATATGAGTTTTTGATAGAAGTATATAAAACAGGAGTTACTAAGTATGTCCCAAAATTATCTGCAGCTATGGAAAGGAAGAAAGAATGGTTTAACAACAGATGTTGGATGGCATGGAATGAAGTGAGAAGAAGGTATAGTGAAAGGGCTTGGGAGGAGTACAAGCAGGTAAGAAATGAATATGTAAGGGTGCGGAGAGAAAAGGAAAGGAAATACGAAAAAGATATTGTATCTAACTGTAAAAAAGAGCCAAAACTATTTTGTAGGTTTGTAAATGGCAAAATGAAAGTTAAGGACAGTATAGTACGACTGAGGGATGGAGGAAGACTTGTGTGAAGTAATGAACAACAAGCTGCAGTCAGTTTATATATTGGAAGAGGAATTTAGGGAGCCTGAAATAGAACCCAGGCTGATGGGAATGGCTGAAATTACAGTTGACATGAATGTGTTACAGTTGATAAAGGATTTGGTTGTGAGAAAAGCAATGGGACCAGATGGTGTGGCTGGATGGATCCTGAAGGAATGTGCCGACCTATTAGTGTGGCCAGTTTATGTCATTATCAAGACCTCGCTTGAAAATGGACAGTTACCTAAGGATTGGAAAAGAGCAAGTATTGTGCCAGTCTTCAAGGGAGGAGATAGGGAGGATCGACTTAATTATAGACCTGTGTCACTTACTAGTATTGTTTGTAAAATCTGTGAGAAAATTATTAGAAAAAGATGGATAAAATATTTAGAAGAAAATGAAGTGATAACACCGAGACAGTTTGGTTTTAGGGAAGGAAGATCATGTGTTACTAACCTATTAAGTTTGTACAGTAGGGTAATAGATCTCATACAAGAGAGAGAGGGATGGGCGGACTGTGTCTATCTGGATCTTAAGAAATCATTTGACAGGGTGCCCAATGGGAGGCTACTGAGGAAGTTGAAGACCTTTGGAGGGGTGCATGGGAAACTATTAAAGTGGATGGGAGATTATTTGATAGGAAGGCAGATGAGAATAGTTACAAGAGACAAGGTTTCACAATGGAGAAATGTGACTAGTGGAGTATGCCAGGGCTATGTCCTGGCCCCTATAATATTTCTGATATATGTAAATGATTTGCCAGAGGGTTTGAATAGTTACATGAGTATGTTTGCAGATGATGCTAAAATTATGAAACATATTAAATGTATTGATAGTTGTAAAGAACTGCAAGAGGACTTGGACAAAATACACAGCTGGAGCCAAACTTGGAAAATGGATTTTAATGTCAAGAAGTGTCATGTGTTAGAAATGGGAATAAGTGAAAGAAGACCACACTGGACATATAAAATGAGCAATGAGATAATTAATAAAAGAAAGGATGAGAAAGACTCGGGAGTGATTATTCGGGATGACTTGTCACCAGAAAAGCACTTAAACAAAATCATTGGGGGAACTTATAGATTATTGACTGACATGAGAATGGCTTTAATTATATGGATGAGGAAATGTTGAGGGAGTTGATAATGACCATGATAAGACCAAGACTAGAGTATGCGGCTGTGGTATGGTCGCCTCATTTGAAGAAGCATATTGATAAACTAGAGAGGGTTCAGCGGATGGCAATGAGGATGATACCATGTTTAAGGGAACTGACCTACGAGGAGAGATTGGAAAAACTGAAGCTACCAACACTGCTTGAGAGAAGAAAAAGAGGTGACTTGATCACGATATTTAGAAATGTAAGAGAAATGGAAAGGGTGGATAGAGAGGATCTTTTTGTGTTGGGCTATGGAACTTCAAGTTGAGGAAAAGTAGATGTCTTAATGATCTCAAAAGGTTCAGTTTCCTGAACAGAAGCATAAGTATTTGGAATGATTTAGATGAAGAGGTGGTGCAGGCAAAAAACATTCATGTATTTAAAACTAGATTAGATGAATGTAGATATGGAGACCGGACAACACGAGCTTATCTCAATTCCTGTATACTACAAATAGGTAAATACACACACACACACACACACACACACACACACACCATTGTCGAGGATGGAAAATGTGGTTTGTTGGATAATGATAAAATCTTTGCGTTCAGGTGGGCCATATGCGAACTAATAAAGCCTGTCCCATGTATGCGGGCAACACCACTGCTACACAACCTATCAATGTGGCACTGACAGAAGAACAAGAAGAAGAAATGGAAAAGGGTGGTCTTGAGGAGTCAGAGGAGCTTATCAATGTGGATGGCACAAAGATCAAGCTTTCATCCAAGGTTATCAAGGTGAGATGCAACATTGTTGATGATAAACTGACATTTATGTAGCAGCAGAAGTTGCTTTTTTAATTGTAATTTCTTTTCTTCTATCTATCTATCTCTCTATTGCCAGACGCCATAATCCCAAGGGGTGGCCATTTGACTTTGAGTTATTTCTTTTACAGGGAGGGGCACTAACCCTTCACCAACCCACTTGTTGACACGTAGGGAGCACGTATGGTTTGGTTATATGGTTACCACCCAGCGTTGTAAATGATTTCTTGGCTTACAGGAAACCATTTGGCTTGTCAGTCAGTGTAAAGCTACCTGTAAAGGAAAGAAAAACAATAAGAAGTGACAGGAAAGATGGGAGAAATAGGAAGAGAGGAGGGCAGGCACAGAAAAAGAACGATAAAGGCTTAGGAAGAAGTAGGCATTACTATGTCAAGTGAGTGGATGATGGTCGCCACCACCTACCACTTATTTTTTGAAACTATCATCATGACCCGGACGTTTAGTTAGCCCCTAAAGACCACATTTTTCTGGAGCTACTGTATGTACCATCCCAACCACAATTTGGGGTCAATTTTTCATCTTTTACCAAGATAAAATTTTTCCTTAGAGATTTGGACAGCATGAATTTACACACCTGAAAATGCCAATCTCAGTCCCCTATGCGTAATGGTTACCACAAAACCGCCCATCAAAGATTATTGAAGTCCCCCCTGGTGGTAAGAGAGAAAACAAAAAAATTGGCGGAAACCAAATTTTCCCAAGAGAACGTTACCAAAGTCAGTGAAATCAATGTATAATATGTTTCTTTTGATGAAACTAGGTGTAGGGGTCAGCATGAGAGTAAAAAAATAAACAAATAATTTTTTTCACAAACTCAAAAAATTCGGTAAAAAGCTAATTTTTGCTAAGGTACACAACCTTACCAATATCAATGAAATCAATGTAAAATATGTTTCTATTGATGAAACTAGGTGCAGGAGTTGGCATGAGAGTAAACAGACACAGGCTAATCATGGCAGGGAAAATCCTGCACCACTCTCAGGACAAAGGATAGGGAGGGAGGGAGGTAGGTGGAGGTGGGGTGGAGGGGTCTCTTGTGTGGGTGAGGGGGGATGAGACACACTCCCAATTTGGGGAAGTTGGTGTGGGAGGTATTATGGTGGGAAGAAACACACACAAAATGATCATACCAGGGAAATTGCCTCATCATTTGATATAAAGGGTGAGGGGGTGGAGGGAGGAGGAGGAGGGGGGGAGGCTTGATGGGGGGTGAGCAGGCACTAGACACCCCCCCATATTCAATACGTTTGGTGCTGGTGAGTAATTTGGGTGGGAGGGGACAGAGCAGGCTGTATCCAATCAGCCAGAGGGAGGTGGAGAAGTGGCTGGGGGGTTTATCCCCACAGACCTGGTGAGGAAGCAGGGTCTTCCTTCCCACCACCTCATTCCCTAGTTCTGATTGGATAGGAATCATTTATGTCATAAAAGAGGCTGGCTTAGTACTCAACAGTTTTTGACACACCTTCTACAATTATCAGTTATAAGACTATGTGGCAAACTGGCAGATTGACGATTGTCAGTCATAGTAATTTAGGGGTTAAGTGCAAGTAAATAATATTACCATTTATGCAGTGTGATATAGGTAAGATATTGGTAGTAGATCTCTAATTGTCCTGGTATTTCATTGATTAGATTGTGCTTAACTGGAAGGTTCATTATCTTTTTACTGAAAGAAGTTTCCTTACCTGAGTAAAACTGTGTAGCAGGAGCTAGAATACTGTCCAGTTGTAAGTCAGCTAGTTAGTGGGTTAAACCAAATTTTCTTGTATACTTGTCTATAGTGCCAGGAGTTTTTCTTCTGTTGTATTTAATTTAATGGACAGTTTAATTGTTACCAATTTAACCTGTATCATGCTGGGGGGGGGAATACCCATTTATGCTGGCCGATTTTGGATTTTTTTTTCTTCTGGCTAAATGGGCTTATTACATCAGTATAAGATCTATGGCACTGATAAAAGTACAATAAAACCTCACTAGAACAGACTAATTGGGGCCCAAGTCATTCCGAAAAACGCAATATTCCGGAAAAAGCAACATAGGGATTTCCCCCTGCTAAGATATTTTCATACATGAAAAAGGTCATGACCACAATCCTCCTTCATTCCACCATTTCCTTCTAAATCAGGGCATTAACCCATTTGCCTCTTAACTTTTCTCAAAGGCCACTATAAATAATTTATTTCATAACACGGTACAGTTTTAGTAAGGTTTATACTCAATAAAGGCCATTGTAACACTCACAGGAAGATAATTTTCATACATGAAGTGTCATAGCCACCATCTTGCATCACCCCACCAGTTCCTTCTATCCCTTTTGCTTCTTAGCTTTTCTAAAATGCCGCTAAAAATAATTCATTGCATTACTGCATTACACAGTATAGTTTTAGCAAGGTTTAGACTCGATATTGGCCATATATAACACACAAAATAAGAAAGTTTCGCTTATTAAAAGCATCATGGCCACCATCTTGCTTCACCTCCACCAGCTCATTTTGACTCGTGGTAATATCTCATTTGCCTCTTATATTTTTCTCAAATTCCACTATAAATAATTTATTGCATGACACAGTAAAATTTAAGCAAGGGTTGGACACAATAAAACTCATAAGTAATTAAAAAAAAAAAGTTTTCTTACATAATCATTCACACTCGCTTGGCTCACCATTCTCTACCCCCCCACCTTGCCTGGTGTTACCATCATTCAGCACCTGATGAAGGATCCTTCAGAGAAAAAATCCTTCAAAATCATTTCCCATTCTCTTCAGGGTTATCATCAAGGAACAGTGAATCATTGGCCCAATTGTCTTCACTGACAGGAGCTGAATTGTGGATGGGAATCGGAGGTGTAGCCCGTACCTTGTGTGCCGTTTGGTGTACTTAATTTTAAGCATTTTTCAAATACTGTACTGCACACTTTATACACCTTAATTTTTACAATCTTATGAACAAATATGATCACTTTGTCTGTATATTTCACTTATCACTCGTCACCGTCAAGCAGTATATCAGGGACTTAGGGAAAATGACGCACGAACACACACACCGATCGTTGTGTGATTAAAACTTGATGTCTTAATATTAATGCAGACCTCTTTTCTAATTTTTGAGCATTTAGAAAGAACATTATGGGTATAACTTAATTGTAAACACTTTTCAAATACTGTACTGTATACTTAGAACAATAGCTACGCTGCCAGCCCACCACCAACCAACGCACGAACACACAAATCGCACGGACAATATGGCCACCTGCCGTGAGGTTAGGCAGTCCTTACCGCTTCTAGCTTTTTCGGAGTTTTCCTGATGTATAAGAAATAATTCCGGTCGGCTCCCTGACTCCGAAAAAGCGACTTCCGGTGTACTGAAGTCCATTGTAGTGAGGTCATACTGTAATCACTAAAGCCAGATATTGGGCTGAATCGAGTTAGGTTGGTTCCACTCTACCTCTGAAATATTCGAGGTTACTGAGAGAGCAGAGCGGCTGTGAGCTTGTGAGTACATCAATATAAGATTCCTGGCAATAATAAAAGTAATCACCAAAGCCAGAAAGTTGGTTGAATCAAGTCAGGTTGGTGCCACTCTACCTCAAAATCTTCAAGGTTACTGAGAGAGCAGAGCGTCTGTGAGTTTGTGAACCGAATTTAGATTTTTTTTGTGGGTAAATGGGCTTAATACTTCAATATAAGATCCCTGGCACTAATAAAAGTAATCACTAAAGCAAGAAAGTTGGTTGAATCGAGTCAGGTTGGTGCCACTCTACCTCTGAAATCTTCAACATTACTGAGAGAGCAGAAGGGCTGTGAGCCTGTGAAGACTTACTCGCCTCCCGTGCACCTAAATCAGTGTTGTAAGCGTAGCAGAGAAATGTTCGAAGGTAGCGAGATACGATATTACCTTCCATTTTACTTCAGTTGCTTCCAGTGACTTCTCCTGCAGAACATGGATCTATGCCTCCGGCGTTTTTGAAGGGGACATAGATCTATGTTGCTAGCACAGTACGAGTTAAAGAGCGTAAATTCTTTCTATCTATCTATTGCCAGACGCCTCAATCCCGAACGGGGTGGCCGCAAACAAATCGCCTCCATGTCACTCTGTCCCCTGCCATTTCACTACCACGCTCCCAACTCACACCCCCCTCTCTCATATACCTCTCCACTCCATCCCTCCGTCTCATCGTCGGCCTCCCCCTCCCTCTTGCCCCCTCCACCTCACTCACATACACTCTCCTCGTCAATCTTTCACTCTCCATCCTCTCCACATGCCCAAACCACCTTAATGTGTTTCTCCTAACGCTTCCCATCACGTCCTCAACCACACCACAACGGTCCTTCACTTTCTCATTTGTTAGTCTGTCTCTCCATGTGACTCCACATGCTCCTCTCAAATAACTCATTTCCACTGCTCTCACTCTTGACTTCTGTCCTTCCAACAGGGTCCAAGCTTCACTTCCATATGTCAGAGTTGGTATCACAATACTGTCATGTAACAACTTTTTCACTTCCATGCTCACCTCCCTGTTTCTTATCACTGCTTTCAATGAACCAGTAACCTTCCTTCCCTGCTGCACCCTTTCGAGCACTTCACCCTCCAGACTACCATCCTTACTCATCACACTGCCCAAGTACTTAAATTCACTCACATTCTCCATATCCTTCCCATCCAATCTCACTGTACACTCACTGGCTTCACTTCTCTCGAAGACCATCACTTTACTCGTCCCCACATTCACCTTTAGATTCCGTTTCTTACACACTCTCCCAAACTCATCTACCAAGCCTTGCAGCTCCCCTTCGTCTTCACTCAACAACACAGTATCATCTGCAAACAACAGTACAGGGAGTTTCCACACACTGCCCTCTCTCACTAGGGCCACTCCAACATCCACTGCCCGACCTTGTATCTCTTTTATAACCCCATCCATATACAGATTGAACAACCATGGAGACATGACACATCCTTGTTTCAATCCAACCTTCAAATGGAAAGATTCACTCAGTTTGCCATCCACACGCACTGCAGCCTTAGCACCCTCATACATACTCTTCACTCCCTTCAACAGCTTCCCATCCACTCCATATATTCTTAATACCTTCCACAAACTTTGTCTATCCACCCTGCCATATGCTTTCTGCAGATCCATGAAGGCGGCATACATCTTCTTGCCCTTCTCTAGAAACTTTTGCACTAAGGATCTAAGAATGAATATCTGGTCTACACAACCTCTTCCTTTCCTAAAACCTCCTTGTTCTTCTCCAACTAATTCCTCAGTAATTTCCCTAACTCTGTCAATAAGTATCCTACCATATATTTTTCCTATTACACTGAGAAGGCAAATGCCCCTATGATTACCACACACTGCTTTTTCCCCTTTTCCTTTGTACAGAGGAATAATTATACCTGACTTCCAATCCTCCGGGACTCTACCCTCCTCCCAAGCCAATCTGCACACCTTCCACATCCATTCTATTACTATCTCTCCCCCATGCTTCAGCATTTCACCACACACTCCATCAATTCCTGGGGCTTTCCCCATTTTAACTTTCTTCATTGCTTCCACCACTTCCATCCTGGTGATTTCTTCCTCTCTTCTCACAACCCTCCTTCTCCCTGCCATTCCCCAGCCACTTATACTTGCATTACTTTCATTCTCTATGTTCAACAGTTCATTNCTCCAACATCCACTGCCCGACCTTGTATCTCTTTTATAACCCCATCCATATACAGATTGAACAACCATGGAGACATGACACATCCTTGTTTCAATCCAACCTTCAAATGGAAAGATTCACTCAGTTTGCCATCCACACGCACTGCAGCCTTAGCACCCTCATACATACTCTTCACTGCCTTCAACAACTTCCCATCCACTCCATATATTCTTAATACCTTCCACAAACCTTGTCTATCCACCCTGTCATATGCTTTCTCCAGATCCATGAAGGCTGCATACAACTTCTTGCCCTTCTCTAGAAACTTTTCCACTAAGGATCTAAGAATGAATATCTGGTCTACACAACCTCTTCCCTTCCTAAAACCTCCTTGTTCTTCTCCAACTAATTCCTCAGTAATTTCCCTAACTCTGTCAATAAGTATCCTACCATATACTTTTCCTATTACACTGAGAAGGCAAATGCCCCTATGATTACCACACACTGCTTTTTCCCCTTTTCCTTTGTACAGAGGAATAATTATACCTGACTTCCAATCCTCCGGGACTCTACCCTCCTCCCAAGCCAATCTGCACACCTTCCACATCCATTCTATTACTATCTCTCCCCCATGCTTCAGCATTTCACCACACACTCCATCAATTCCTGGGGCTTTCCCCATTTTAACTTTCTTCATTGCTTCCACCACTTCCATCCTGGTGATTTCTTCCTCTCTTCTCACAACCCTCGTTCTCCCTGCCATTCCCCAGCCACTTATACTTGCTTTACTTTCATTCTCTATGTTCAACAGTTCATTAAAGTGTTCTCTCCATCTGTTTACTTTTTCTCCCTTCTCCACTAGTAATCTACCATTTTTATCTTTCACACCCCCACTGACTTCGTTGGCACCCTGTCTAGCTCTCTTTACCTCCTTCCAGAACATTTTCTTACATTCCCTCCACTTTGCACTCAAATTCCTTCCAAACTCCTCATCCACTCTCTTCTTACTCTCTCTTACTAATCTTTTCACCTCTCTCCTCCTCACTACATATAACTCTCTCGTCCATCTTTCAGCTTCTTCGTTGCCCCTGTTCCTCATCCACTCATTATATGCTTTCTTCTTTTGTGCCACAGCCTCTCTCACCTCTTCAGTCCACCATGCTGTTCCCTGAACCCCCTTTCATCTTCTCTTCACCCCACACACCACCTCACATGCTGCACAGATTTCTTCTGTGAATACCTTGCACACACCCTCCACGTCCCCCATCTGCTCCAATCTATATTTACCCAATCGCTCCTCCACTTCCCTTCTATATTCAGCCTTTATTCCATCCTCTTGTAACTTTTCTACCCTCCTTGTAACACATTCTTCCTTCTGTCTTTCCCTTCTTCTCTTCCTCCATCTTGTTTGGACTCTGATTCTGGCCACCACCAAGTGGTGGTCAGAAAGTCCACTCCCCCAACCTCTATATACTCTTGCATCCATTATACATCTTCTCATCCTTTCATCCACACACACATAGTCAATCATTGCCTTCCGTTCATTCATTCTCCGGTCCTCTCTTCTCACCACTCGCCATGTATACCTATGGATCATTTTGTGCCTGAAGAGGGTATTAACTACCACCAACCCCCTCCCAGCACAAATGTCCACTAAAGCACTGCCATTCTCATCCATCTCTGCAGGCACACCCCACTCACCAACCACTCCATCCACCTTCTCATTCCCCACTTTTCCATTCATATCTCCAATCAGAAACACTCTCTCATTCCTTTCAAACTTTTCCAAGCAGGCTTCCACATTTGTCCAAAACGCTTCTCTCACTCTACTTACACGATCTTGCGTTGGCGCATACACGCACACAGTTGCCCGGATTTGTAGTCCAACTTTCACTCTTACCCACACAATCCTTGACCCAACTGATCCATACTCTCTTACATTCTCCTTCCACCTGTTGCTCACAACAATACACACTCCCTCTTTCGCCGTCTCATTCTCACCCACTCCTGCGCATATACCCCACCCATATTCCCATTCTCTCACACTCTCACCTCGCCATTTAGTTTCAGTTATTCCACATATATCCACTTTCGCACTCTCAAGCACCTGTACAATCTCTCTCTCTCTTTCACCTCATCATTCATACCCCTCACATTCCAGGTCGCAATCTTTATCTCGTCCTTTGTCCGTTCCTTTGTCGTCGACTTTTGGTCAGTCCTGGTCCGAGGCTTCCTGTTCGTATTTTTCGTTAGTTGTTTTTACGGGATGGGGCACTAACCCACCACCAACCCTTTTAGTCGCCTCTTACGACAAGCGGGGATACTGGGGGAGAATTCTTGAAAAACCCCTACCCCCAGGGGTAGTAAATTAATGTATGAAAAGGAAAAAGAATATATCAGAAGAGATAATAGGCTACTGTCAACCCTGGGAGGTACTACCTTGAGAGTGAAATGTGGCCACAAGCTTGGTAACTAGCCAGACCATAATCACTTGTAGGCAGGAAACTTAGCCACAAGTAAATAAAGTCTGAATTGAGAGTATAACTTTGTTATAATTCTTGTTATGCAATTAAGATTTATTTTTTTCCAAGTGTTTCCAACAACTGTTGGGGAGTAATTAGCTGGTTTTGGCGCTTGGTTTAGCTCCCTGTTCATAGAAAACATCAGCAGTGTTATGACCAACCCCAGTATGGGAATTTTTTAAGAGGAAGAATGGTACCATTGGAAATGAATGATAATTGAACTGAGATTGACAGCGTCTGATCATTACATGTTAATTTTGTTCTCCCATTTTGTGTTACGTGTCTCCCTTAGTGGAATGATATACAGTAGGTTGACACTAGTAATGTGAGTTTGTGAGGAAATTGCACGTAAAAGATTAAAATATCTCTTCATCATTTTTGTACAGAAATGGTATTGGGCTATAAATTGCTTTAGTAAAAATTTGGTTATTTCATCAGTGTAATATCCAGCTGTTGTATAATGAAAGATTTCTTGTTTCTAAAATGGTTTGTCCTTTGAAGCATGCAGAGGAGCTGAAGCGTCGTTCTCTGGTTCTGAAAGTACCAAAGGACCAAGTAAAGAACACCAAGCGACGTCGTGCAGGAACAGTGGTGCATTGTGACTACCTCAAGCGGAAAGAGCGCTCAGTCAATAGGCGTAGGATTGATCCTGTCATTACCCTCTCGACCATCTTTGAGGAGATGCTGAATGAGATGCGGGAGATGTCAGATGCTCAGCCCTTCTTGTTCCCTGTAAACGTTAAGGTGAGGTTTTCCTGGAATTTTGCTTGCTTATTGTATTCTGAATAAATGGAACATTAATTACTAGACACAACGACAGGTATTATTCTGATGTGATTTCAGTATTTTATGTAATGGAAACAGTAACATCCAGTCCTAATTTATCCACTTAGGGACATAAATGAAGCAGGGAGTGTGAAGGTGGATGGAGCAGTTGGTGAATGAGGTGTTTCTGCAGAAGTGGATGACAGTGGCAATGCTCTAGTGGACACTTGTGTGGGGAGGGGGTTGGTGATAGCCAGTACCCACTTTAGGCACAAAATGTTCCACAGGTATAGGTGGCGAGTGTTGAGAAGGGTGGGTGGAAGACTGAATGAACGGAAGTCAGTGATTGATTATGTGTCTTTGAATGACAGAATGAGGTGTGTAATGGATGCAAGAGCATACAGAAGGTGGGTGAGTGGACTCTCCAAGTGGTGGTGAATGTCAAGGTTCAAATGCAATGGAGGAATCGGAGGAGGGAAGGACAGGAGGTTGTAGTCTATACAGGGAGGGTAGAAGGTTGCAGGAGGATGGAAAAAAGGCAGACTATAAAAGAGATGTGGAGAAGTATTGGGGTAAATATGCTTTGGAGCAGATGGGGGAGGTGGAAGGTGTGAGCAAAATATTCACCACATTTGTGTATGGTAATCATAGGGGCATTTGCCTTCTTAGTGGTATAGGAAAAGTATATGGTAGGATACTTATTGACAGAGTTAGGGAAATAACAGAGGAAGTAGTTGGAGAAGAACAGGGAGGTTTTAGGATGGGAAGAGGTTGTGTACATCAGATATTCATTCGTAGATCTTTAGTGGAAAAGTTTCTAGAGAAGGGAAAGAAGTTGTATGCACCCTTCATGGATTTGGAGACAGCATATGATAGGGTGGATAGACAAGGATTTTGGAAAGTATTAAGAATATATGGAGTAGACGGAAAGTTGTTGAAGGCCGTGAAGGGTATGTATGAGTGTGCTAAGGCTGCAGTGCGTGTGGATGGTGAACTGAGTTAATTTTTCCATTTGAAGGTTGGATTGAAACAAGGATGTGTTATGTCTCCAAGGTTGTTCAATCTGTATATGGATGGGGTTATAAAAGAGATACAAGATAGGGTAGTGGATGTTGGATCGGCCCAAGCAAGAGAGGGCAGTGTTTGGAAACTCCCTGTACTGTTGTTTGCAGATGATACTGTGTTGTTGAGTGAAGATGAAGGGGAGCTGCAAGGCTTGGTAGATGAGTTTGGGAGGGTGTGTAAGAAACAGAATCTAAAGGTGAATGTAGGGAAAAGTAAAGTTATGGTCATCAAGAGAAGTGAAGTCAGTGAATGTACAGTGAGGTTGGATGAGGAGGAGTTGGAAAATGTGAGTGCATTTGTTGGGTAGTGTGATGAGTAAGGATGGAAGTTTAGAGGATGAAGTGCTTGAAAGGGTACAGCAGGGAAGAAAGGTTGCTGGTTCCTTGAAAGCAGTGATAAGAAGCATGGAAGTGAGCATGGAAGTGAAAAAGCTGCTACAGTACATGACAGTATTATGATACCAACTCTGACATACAGAAGTGAAGCTTGGACCTTGTTGGAGGGACACGAGTCAAGAGTGAGAGCAGTGGAAATGAGTTATTTGAGAGGAGCATGTTGAGTCACATGGAGAGAGAGACTGACAAATGAGGAAGTGAAGGAGCATTGTGGTGTGGATGTGGATCTGATAGGAACCATTAGGAGATACATATGTTTGGGCATGTGGAGAGGATGGAGAGTGAGAGACTGACAAGGGGAGTGCATGTAAGTGAGGTGGAGGGGGGAGAGGGAGGGGGAAACCAAGGATGAGGTGCAGGGATGGAGTGGAGAGGTATATGAGAGAGGGGTGTGTGAGCTGGGACTAGGGCAATGAAGTGGCAGGGGACGGGGCGACATGGAGGCAATTTGTTTGTGGCCACCCCTTATTGGATAAAGGCATCTGGCAATAGATAGATAGATTGATAGTTATACTAGTTTCCTAGATATGCTTTAGTGTGATAAATGCAATAGTACAGTTACTAGAAGCCTTAAAAGATCACTGGGTATGACAGCATTTGTCATATATATGCAAGTCTGTAGCTGCACCTTTGGTTTGGAACCTGTATGATTTAGTTTTCTAAAAGAATAATGCATCATCTGAAAAATGCTGAAGAAAATCTGCAAAGTTTTGCATATGAAAATTGTATATTGTTAAAAACTGAAATTGTTCGAAGACGAGAACGCCGGCCGAAATCCGAGGATGGTGACGGCTCCAAAGTATTGCTTGCGATAGCAAGAAAATGTAGGACTTCATTTCTTTTAATTCATTTTATGGGCTACTAAGTTAGTTTGTTACAGCTGAGTTTGTGATTTTAAAAGTAACAGAAAAGATCACTTAGAAATTATCAAAACACAGTAGAGGTTCAGTACATTACACATTAGGAAAAAAAGACAAATTACAAGAAAACTCCAACCAGCTATTTTTTGGAGCCAGCCCTTTCAAAAAAGCCAAGTTTGAAGAATTTTGCCTTAAAAAGCCAGTCTGGCAACCCTGGTCCAGCAGGGCAGAAGCCACACCAGGGTTTTTGTTTATTGTCAGAAAGTGCAAACTTGAGCCGTGTCGTGCCAGTACAGTATTTCATATTGAAGAACCGTTAGTTGCTTCTTATAAGCCTAATTATGTTTGTTTTGCTTAACAGATACTTGAAATGGATGAGAAATAAAGCTTATTGGAAGGAAAGAATAATATTCATCTTAATACATAGATGGTAGACTCAGTCCATCAGTTTTTACCTCTGTTTGACTATATTATAGCCTCTCTTCCTTATAGCAGTGAGTAAAAATGTTGTTATAATTTCTCCTTTTCTCATAGTGACACAGAGGGCACATGAAAAGAATGGGGCTTACTTGACCGACTTTCTATCTATCTGTCTACTGCCAGACACCTTAATCCTGTAAGGGGTGGCCATAAACAAATCACCTCCATGTTGCTCTGTCCCCCTCCATTTCACTGCCCTGCTCCCAGCTCACCCCCCTCCCTCTCTTTTATACCTCTCCACTCCATCCTTCCATCTCATCCTTGGCCTCCCCCTCCCTCTCCCTCCTTCCACTTCATTCACATACACTCTCCTCATCAGTCTCTCACTCTCCATCCTCTCCACATGGCCAAACATGTGTTTCTCCTAACGGTTCCTATCACATCCACATCCACACCACAATGCTCCATCACTTCCTCATTTGTCAGTCTGTCTCTCCATGTGACTCCACATGCTCCTCTCAAATAACTCATTTCCACTGCTCTCACTCTTGACTTCTGTCCCTCCAACAGGGTCCAAGCTTCACTTCCATACATTAGAGTTGATATCACAGTACTGTCATGTAGCAGTTTTTTCACTTCCATGCCCACTTCCATGCTTCTTATCACTGCTTTCAAGGAACCAGCAACCTTTCTTCCCTGCTGCACCCTTTCAAGCACTTCACCCTCCAAACTTCCATCCTTACTCATCACACTACCCAAGTACTTAAAAACACTCACATTCTCCACATCCTCCCCATCCAATCTCACTGTACATTCACTGACTTCACTTCTCTTGAAGACCATCACTTTACTCTTCCCTACATTCACCTTTAGATTCTGTTTCTTACACACCCTCCCAAACTCATCTACCAAGCCTTGCAGCTCAGAATCGTCTTCACTTAACACAGTATCATCAGCAAACAACAGTACAAGGAATTTCCAAACACTGCCTTCTCTCACTAGGGCCGCTCCAACATCCACTGCCTGACCTTGTATCTCCTTTATAACCCCATCCATATACAGACTGAATAATCATGGAGAACACATCCTTGTTTCAGTCCAACCTTCAAATGGAAAAATTCACTCAGTTCACCATCCATACGCACTGCAGCCTTAGCACCCTCATTCATACTCTTCACAGCCTTCAACAACTTCCCGTCTACTCCGTACATTCTAAATACTGTACTTTCCAACTTTGATATTGAAAATTAAGTAATCTGTTGAAGAGGGTAGTTTTTCCTTGATTAGTGGCATCAGGAATTGATCAGCCCGTTATACTCTTCCTCATTCTGTCTTTCTGTGTTTGACCTTCAGTATTATAAGTGCAAGTGTTCAGGCATATCAGAATGAATGGATTGTGATTTTGGCTTTCCTTAATCCAAATTTTCTATGGAGGGGACAGCAGTTTTAGGCTTGCAGCCTTCCTTTCTTCTTTCTTTGTTAAAAAAAAAATGAAGTAGTTGACAAGGCTAGTTGCATTTTAGTAGCTCTGGCAAAATTTGAATGTTATATTTGTATGAACCAAATGAGGTTTTATGGTGCTTGCAAATTAATCTTAGTTTTCCTCATGTCAGCAGTATCTGGTAGTTCCCCCATATTTTTAAAGCTTATTTTATATTATTACTTCCTTTCCAGCAAGTGCCTGATTATTACAACATAGTAAATCATCCAATGGACCTTTCGACCATCCGTGATAACCTCAGGCAAAAGAAGTACCAGAGTCGTGAAGAGTTCCTCTCAGACATCTCTCAGATTGTTGAGAATTCAAAGCTCTATAATGGTGAGTAATTGGAGTACTATTAATACTTCTTACAAAGAGTAAAACCTCAATCTCAGCAGAGCAGTTAATATTTGAATAGGAGATTTCAGTATGAATGAGGTTGGAAATTAAAGAGCTATGGCAATTTATTTTTATTTTTATTTTTATTTTTTTAAAGGAACATGACAGTTCATGAAAAATGTTTTTGTGTTGCTTAACCTTGATCTGTCTGGCCAAGCAGGCCCACTGACAGCAGGTAGGCAATTGCCATTATGAGGTTGTCCAAACAGGGTTCTGTACAATTTATGTTATGTCGGTGTCTTAATATAGCATGTGCTGTGCAGTGTTATATTACTGCATACAGTATGTGTTATGGTATGTGATCTTATTACATCTACCAGAGAAGTTGGAAGGGGTCTTTTATTCACACGTGTCTGTTTGTTTTCTCTTTATGCAAGATACCTCATAAAGCTCTTATTGGATATTGGCGAAATCAGGTAGATAGGTGAGCAATGGATCAAGGAAGAATTTCATAGATTTTAAGGTGCATCCAAATCCAGGTGCAGGAATAAATGATAAATTTTATTGGTGTTGGCAGAGAGTATGCATTCTTGTTTGTTTAAGTGAACTGTTGTTTGGAGATGATACTGTGTTGTTAAATGAAGACGAAGGGGAGCTGCAAGGCTTGGTAGATGAATTTGGGAGAGTATGTAAGAAACAGAATCTAAAGGTGAATGTAGGGAAGAGAAAAGTGATGGTCTTCAAGAGAAGTGAAGTCAGTGAATGTACAGTGAAATTGAATGGGGAGGATATGGAGACTGTGAGTGTTTTTAACCCCTTCACCGCGGGCTTGTCGGAGGTTTTCCGTGCCATTCCCGGTGGGATATTCGCGCTGTGACTGACTTTTTTAAAGTATTTGCCAAAAATCAGTTATTAGTCCTAGAATATTATAATTACATATGCATATGGCACATACCTTCAGCTTTCTCCTGGGATGCATTTTTAGCACTCATTGACTACCGTAGGACTTGTGGAGACTTCTGAATTTGGGTAACTAAGTCTCCACTTTACACTTCCCGACATCCCCTAATCTGAATACCACTGCCAGATATTATCACTAGAAACACTATTCAATGATTTCCAAGTAGTTTGGAATCCACACTCCGAAAAAAAACACTGTGAAAGCAGTGTAAAATACGAGCACGTATGAGCCTCCCACTCCCGCTAATTCGCAGCTGGTGTTCTGTCATTTCTTACTCGTATACCCAGTCACACTTTATTATTTCTAGTACTTTATTACACTTGTATATATCTACAGTCCTTTACTGCTTCCCACACGATGTTTAGCAGGGGTAGAGGTCTCAGTGCCTTTTAAAATAGGCACAAAAGTGGCAGAAATGGACGGGCGTCATTTCACCAAGAAGGACGAGAGCAAACTGGCTCTATCTCGGTAGCAAAGAGTTGAAAATGTCAGCTGCTAATGTATATGCTAAGAAATAAGTTGTAGGAAATCTAGACAATACATATAAATTTGGTAGTTCCAGGTGAATATAAATATCACTCAGGCTTCTCCCCTCCTTTCTTATATACATTTATATTACGAGAGTAGCTCATACGGCATATTTCACGGGAAAAAAAAGCAGGGGAAATTAGCGAACAAGTGCAGATTGGATGTTGCCAAGTGATAGTTAGCCAATTCCAGGTGTAGGGCACTATCAATTACCTTATTTTTTTATATGTATATATTATTTTGTATAAGAATAGGGCATAGGGCTCATTTCAATCGATGAAAACAGTGGAAAAATCCGGGGAAGATTTACTTAGCTCAGAGTGGCTGAGCAGACGTCACGAGAGGGTAATGGAGGGGAGGTAGGGAGGGGAGTCTAGAATTTTTTTTTTTTTTTTAAATGCAAGGAAGAAGGAACCAAAGGCCAGGGCCCGCATACTGTTCCTTCCAAGAAAAAGTAAAAACAATACAAAAGAGAGCCAAATTCAAGATCCATTCATTTCGAGATGCCTGGACACACTGCGTTTGAAAGATTGGAGATCATAGGAAGCAAGGAATACAGACAGAGGGAGACAGTTCCAGAGTTGACCAGTTGCATAAATGAAGGACTGGAAGTAACGGTTAACTCTTGCATTAGAGAGTTGGACAGAAATGGGATGTGAGTTTGTTGCTAGACGGGTACTACGTGCCCGTCGTAGAGGTGGAGGGATGCAAGCAGACAGTTCAGAGGAATAGTGACCATTGAAGTAGCGATAGAAGAGAGATAAAGAAGCAACAGTGCGGCGAAGAGACAAAGGTTGAAGGGAATCAGTAAGAGGAGGAGAGTTAATGAGACAAAAAGCCTTTGACTCCACCCTATTGAGAAGAACTGCATGTGGGGAGCCTCCCCACACATGAGAGTTGTACTCCATACACGGGCGAATAAAACCCGTGTACAAGGTCAACATCTGTGCAGGGGTAAAGAAAGTTCGGAGTCGGCCCAGCACACCTAATCTCTTGGAAGCAGATTTCACAAGAGATGTAATATGTTCTTTCCAAGACAAATCCCAAGAGAATGAAACCCCTAGCATGTTCAAGGATGATGCAGGACTGAGCTGGACATTATTAAACAGTGGGTAATCCTGAGGAAGATTTTGTCGGGTTGATAAGTGTAAGAACTGAGTTTTTGATGCATTAAAAATAACAAGATTATTTTACCCCAATCAGAGATATGAGCCAAGTCAGACATTAGGTGTGCCATAGCCTCATCCCTTGTTTGCTGAAGTAACTGCTGAGATGGACGTTGCGGAAATCTAATGGAAAGGTGAAGGGTGGAATCATCAGCATATGAGTGGATAGGGTTAGATGTACAGCTTAGAAGGTCATTAATGAATAAAAGAAAGAGAGTTGGTGATAGCACAGAGCCTTGAGGAACACCACTGTTGATAAGTCTAGGAGAAGAATGAAGGCCGTCTACAACAGCAGCTATAGAACGACCAGAAAGGAAACTTGAGATGAAGGCACAGATAGAAGGATAGAAACCGTAAGAGGGCAGTTTGGAAATCAAAGATTTATGCCAGACTCTATCGAAAGCCTTTGAGATGTCAAGTGCAATGGCAAAGGTTTCGCCAAAGTCCCGAAAGGAGGATGACCAGGAGTCTGAAAGGTAGGTGAGAAGGTCGCCAGTGGAGCGTCCCTGACGGAACCCATACTGACAGTCAGAAAGAAGGTTGTGACTGGAAAGGTGCTTTAAAATTTTTCTGTTAAGAACTGATTCGAAAACTTGTGATACACAGGATGTTAAAGCAATTGGACGATAGTTAGAGGGTTGGGAATGGTCACCCTTCTTTGGGACTGGCTGAATGAGAGCAAACTTCCAGCAAGAAGGAAAGGTACAAGTTGAAAGACATAGGTGAAAGAGTTTACCTAAGCAGGGTGTAAGCACAGAAGCACAGTTTTTGAGGACAACAGGAGGGACTCCATCAGGCCCATATGCCTTGTTAATATTGAGGCCAGTGATGGCAGAAAATACATCAGCTGAAGAAATTTTAATGCCAGTCATGAGGAAGTCTGAGGGGGGAAGTGATGGAGGAACAGCACCGAAATCGTCTAAGGTGGAATTGGAGGAGAAAGTCTGTGCAAAGAGATCTGCTTTATAAGTAGAAGAAATAGCTACAGAACCATCAGAGTAGAAAAGCGGAGGGAAGGACGATGAGGTAAAGTTGTTAGAAAGGTTTTTGGCAAGGTGCGAAAAGGAGCGAGAAGAATTCGAGTTGGAGAGTTGGGAACATTTAGCACGGATGAAATTATTTTTAGCAGAGCGAAGAACAGACTTAGCACGATTCCGGGCAGAAATATAAAAAAGATGTGATTCAGGGGTGGGTTGACTCCGGTACCTTTTAAATGCCCTCTCTCTGTTGCGGACAGCATTAGAACAAGCGTGATTAAACCAAGGCTTTCTTGCATTAGTCAGAGGATATGAAAAAGGAATGTATGCTTCCATGCCCGAGAGAATAACCTCCGTAATGCGCAAGGCACACTCAGACGGCTCCCGGCCATGGAAGCAATAATCATTCCAAGGAAAATCAAAGAAGTACTGCCTCAGGGCCTCCCAATCTCCAGCTCCAAAGTGCCACAGGCGGCGTTTCTTTGGAGGGTCCACAGGCCGTGCTGGAGCAATAGGACAGGTTAAGGTAATAAGGTTATGATCGGAAGAGCCCAACGGAGAGAAAAGATTAACAGTATAAGCAGAAGGACTAGTTGTTAGGAAAAGGTCAAGTATGTTGGAACTCTCTCCAAGACGGTCAGGGATACGGGTAGGGTGTTGTACAAGCTGTTTTAGGTCATTAAGGATAGAAAAGATGTAGGCTTGTTCACCAGGTGGATCAGTGAAAGGAGAGGAGAGCCAAAGGTGGTGGTGAACATTGAAATCTCCTAAAATGGAGATTTTAGAGAAAGGAGAATTGGATAGAATGTGTTCCATATTAGAAGTTAGATAGTCAAAGAATTTTTGATAGTCAGTAGCATTAGGAGATAAGTAAAAAGCGCAGATATATTTAGTCAGAGAATGACAGGAGAGCCGAAGCCAGAGAGTAGAGAATTCAGAAGAATTAAGTTCAGGAACACGAGAGCAAGATAGATCGTTGCGTACATATACACAACAGCCACCTTTGGCTTTGAAATGAGAATAGAGAAAGTAGGAGGATACAGAAAAGGGTTTGCTATTAGTTGTCTCAGTTGTCTCAGACAGCTGAGTCTCAGTAAGAAAGAGAAGGTGAGGTTTAGAGGAGAAGAGGTGGTGCTCAACAGAGTGAAAGTTAGAGGAAAGGCCGCGAATGTTACAGAAATGAAGAAGGAGTAAGTCAGACAGTGGTTCCAGGCAGCTCCGAGAGTCGTCACTGGGAGAGGGGCAGATGGTGAGGGCATTTATGGTCCCCCCCCCTGGGGACTCTGAGGCACGATTATCATTAGCCATTTTTTAAACAAATTCGAAAAGGAAGTGTAGTGTGTAGCGTGTATGTAGTTTGGTGTTGACAGTTGGAGAAACTTGTATTGGAGAGCATGCTGGTCTACTCTCTGTGTTACTGAGACACTGAAAAAGTTCAGCAAGGGGGATGGTCAGGAACAAGTCTTGAGGGCTGATGAAACGGGAGCTCCAGCTCTCCCAGTCATCAGCTTTCCATCCTCCTAGGGAGTACTGCCCTGCTCGACTGGTGCTACAGTCTACTCCTCTGAGAATGGGGGAAAATGGCTAAATTGTCAACAATGGATGGGAGTGCTGATGACATTAGCAGCTCTGACTATTGTTGGACATTGGCAGTGCTGATTGATGATACAAGTCACCACCTGAGAGCTGGGGCGAATTCAAAACAACACAGAATCACAAAAGTGACTCCCTGCAGTATGATCCATTGCGCCCGAGCGTCACGGAAGTGACGACCTGCAGTTAAGGGGTTAAAATCTACTGTACCTAGAAAAGATATTTTAAGGCAACACTTAAACAGCAAACTCTTAATCATGAATAGGAAACTCTTCATTTGGTGAATATTGATACGGTGAAAAATCGTGGCACAAATAAAGATTGAGGGGGGGGGGAAAAACATTTACTTTATTGTTATTTTACATGCACTTGCCTGCTTGTTGAGAGGTTCCTTGTTATTCCTTAGGGGTATATAATGCAATGTAACGGTAACCAACATTACCGATTTTCATTACAATACTGTATATTCTTCGTAACCAACATTACCGATTTTCATTACAATACTGTATATTCTTCCCCTTAATTGTTCTAACTAACACTTGGTTGGTTAACTAACTCCATTAGGTGGATATTGATACAGTAAAAAACTGTGACACAAATAAAGGTTAAGGGAAAAAAGCAGACTCATTTACTCTGTTGTTATTTTACATGCACTCACCTGCTTGTTGACAGGTTCCTTGTTCTTCCTTAGGGGTATATAATGTAACGTAACAGTAACCAGCGTTATTGATTTTCATTACAATACTGTATATTCTTCCCCTGAATTGTTCTAACTAACACTTGGTTGGTTAACTCTAAAAACTAACTCCATTAGGTGGATATTGATACAGTAAAAATCTGTGGCACAAATAAAGGTTAAGGAAAAAAAAGCACTGACACATTTACTTTATTGTTATTTTATGTGCACTCACCTGCTTTTTGAGAGTTGCCTTGTTTTTTCTGAGTGTCCTTATGGTGCTGTCAGGAGCCCCTGTCAGGCGACGTATCTCAGCTGAGTACCGGCGATGCCTCTTACCAACCCTGTATGGCCGCTTCTCCTTAGGCTCTGGTGGTGGCTGTGCAACATCAACCTTAGCTCGTCACTACGCGCGCTCTACCTCACCGGCGTGCTGCATCTCAGACGTCTAGAAGTGGGTCAGGAAATCACGAGCCACGAGGCGAGGACAGCACAAAAAACACAATGGCGCTTAGGTCTGTAGTACCGCCGCTGTATCGATAGAGGGCAGGGTGGTTGCACGATTGCCGCCAACAAATGAGCATTGTTATGCGGTCTGCTGAGTGTTGGCTGCCGGCTGAAAGTTGCGATGAAATTTGGGAAAAAGTGTCGAAGTACATGACATGTCGGAAACTTTTTTCTATCACGAAAAATGAAGCGTCGAAGTAAAATGCATCAAAATACGAGGACTTACTGTATATACCTGACATCATAATTAATGTTTTCGTGGAACCTCACCTTTATGACTGCAAACGTTCTATAATATTTCATAAAATTTTTGCAGGCAACATCAGGCCAGTTCAAATAATCCTGTGCGTCAGTCCTGGTAACAAAGAATCTTCATACACCAGTGTCAACACACCACAATAACGTTATTATTCCTCCTGTTGCAGATTAATACAGTAATCTCTCTACTACCTGGACAACCACTATCTGGTTACCTCACTGTCCGGACATCGTAGGCTGATGACCGAACCCCAAAATGCCCAAAAATTCGAAAAAACCCGGAAAAATCCGATTTTTTTTTTTTACCGTGTCAGTGAAATGAATGAACGGAAGGCAATGATTGACTATGTGTGTCTGGATGAAAGGATGAGAAGATGTGTAATGGATGCAAGAGTATATAGAGGTTGGGGGAGTGGACTTTCTGACCACCACTTGGTGGTGGCCAGAATCAGAATCCAAACAAGATGGAGGAAGAGAAGAAGGGAAGGACAGGAGGAAGTATTTGTTACAAGGAGGGTAGAAAAGCTACAAGAGGATGGAATAAAGGGAAGTGGAGGAGCGATTGGGTAAATATAGATTGGAGCAGATGGGAGACGTGGAAGGTGTGTGCAAGGTATTCACAGAAGAAATCTGTGCAGCATGTGAGGTGGTGTGTGGGTTGAAGAGAAGACGAAAGGGGGTTCAGGGAACAGCATGGTGGACTGAAGAGGTGAGAGAGGCTGTGGCACAAAAGAAGAATGCATATATTGTGTGAATGAGGAACAAGGGCGACGAAGAAGCTGAGAGATGGACGAGAGAGTTATATGTAGTGAGGAGGAGAGAGGTGAAAAGATTAGTAAGAGAGAGTAAGAAGAGAGTGGATGAGGAATTTGGAAGGAATTTGAGTGCAAAGTGGAGGGAATGTAAGAAAATGTTCTGGAAGGAGGTAAAGAGAGCTAGACAGGGTGCCAACGAAGTCAGTGGGGGTGTGAAAGATAAAAATGGTAGATTACTAGTGGAGAAGGGAGAAAAAGTAAACAGATGGAGAGAACAATTTGATGAACTGTTGAACATAGAGAATAAAAGTAATGCAAGTATAAGTGGCTGGGGAATGGCAGGGAGAAGGAGGGTTGTGAGAAGAGAGGAAGAAATCAGTAAGATGGAAGTGGTGGAAGCAATGAAGAAAGTTAAAATGGGGAAAGCCCCAGGAATTGATGGAGTGTGTGGTGAAATGCTGAAGCATGGGGGAGAGATAGTAATGGAATGGATGTGGAAGGTGTGCCAATTGGCTTGGGAGGAGGGTGAGTCCCGGAGGATTGGAAGTCAGGTATAATTATTCCTCTGTACAAAGGAAAAGGGGGAAAAGCAGTGTGTGGTAATCATAGGGGCATTTGCCTTCTCAGTGTAATAGGAAAAGTATATGGTAGGATACTTATTGACAGAGTTAAGGAAATTACTGAGGAATTAGTTGAAGAAGAACAAGGAGGTTTTAGGAAGGGAAGAGGTTGTGTAGACCAGATATTCATTCTCAGATCCTTAGTGGAAAAGTTTCTAGAGAAGGGCAAGAAGTTGTATGCAGCCTTCATTGATCTGGAGAAAGCATATGACAGGGTGGATATACAAGGATTGTGGAAGGTATTAAGAATATATGGAGTGGATGGGAAGTTGTTGAAGGCAGTGAAGAGTATGTATGAGGGTGCTAAGGCTGCGGTGCGTGAGGATGGCAAACTGAGTGAATCTTTCCATTTGAAGGTTGGATGGAAACAAGGATGTGTCATGTCTCCATGGTTGTTCAATCTGTATATGGATGGGGTTATAAAAGAGATACAACGTCGGGTAGTGGATGTTGGAGCGGCCCTAGTGAGAGAGGGCAGTGTTTGGAAACTCCCTGTACTGTTGTTTGCAGATGATACTGTGTTGTTGAGCGAAGACGAAGGGGAGCTGCAAGGCTTGGTAGATGCATTTGAGAGAGTGTATAAGAAACAGAATCTAAAGGTGAATGTAGGGAAGAGTAAAGTGATGGTCTTCGAGAGAAGTGAAGCCAGTGAATGTACAGTGATACTGGATGGGAAGGATATGGAGAATGTGAGTGAATTTAAGTACAGTAATCCCTGCAATATCCGATGTAATAGAGCCAAAGACATGTCCGAATATTGGTTTTGTCCGGATATTGGGCCCTGAAGCTCCAGCACTGGTCATTCATGACCCTAATGTAACCTAACCTAAATCAGAAAACTAACTTCCTACCTCCCTACTGGACATGTATAGCACTTATTTAGGTCCCTTTTCACATAAATAATGCACACAAAGCATGAATTTATTGAATTTTAACCAAAAAATGATGATTTAGAGGTGAGTGAGGCATAGGTGCTCAGAAGTTGCCAGCATAGTATAAGTAAGTATTTGACATGGAAATCATCTTTTCTCACATTTTATGCACTAAATTATTGGATAGAAAGCATCAAATACAGTAAATTATGTAAATTGCTACCAGAAAAATGGTTAGGTTAGGTTAGGTTATGACCGGACATGAAATTCAGTGCCTTTCACCTTTTTCATAGCTGGTGCACGTAAAACTATGCATGAAAGAATTAAATTAAAAGCAGGAAATTATGATTAACACAATGTTACGTTAGGTTAGGTTAGGTTATGACCGGACATGAAATTCACTGGCATTCACCTTTTTCATAGCTGGTGCACTTAAAACCATGCATGAAAAAATTAAATTGCAAGCAGGAAATTATGATTAACATTTTTGGTAATTTTTAAACACATTTACAGCATGATGTAAACAGGTTAGGCATGAAATTCTTTATGGTAAGCATAGGTTAGGTTAGGATACGTAAGGTTAGGTTAGGTTATGACCGGACATGAAATTCACTGCCTTTCACCTTTTTCATAGCTGGTGCACTTAAAAACCATGCATGAAAAAATTAAATTGCAAACAGGAAATTATGATTAACATTTTTGGTAATTTTTTACCACATTTACAGCATAATGAAAACAGGTTAGGCATGAAATTCTTTATTGTAAGCATAGGTTAGGTTAGGATAGGTTAGGTTATGACCGGGCATGAAATTCACTGACTTTCACCTTTTTTATAACTGGTACACTTAAAAACCATGCATGAAAAAATTAAATTGCAAGCAGGAAATTATGATTAACATTTTTGGTAATTTTTTAACACATTTACAGCATGACGGAAACAGGTTAGGCATGAAAATCTTTATGGTAAGCATAGGTTAGGTTTGGTTAGGTTAGGACCGGACATGAAATTCACTGCCTTTCACCTTTTTCATAGCTGGTGCACTTAAAAACCATGCATGAAAAAATTAAATTCCATGCAGGTAATTATGATTAACATTTTTGGTAATTTTTTAACACATTTACAGCATG
>JAGKTI010005292.1:32904-45816 GCA_018397915.1 Birgus latro | reverse complement strand
TGTGTGTGTGTGTGTGTGTGTGTGTGTGTGTGTGTGTGTGTGTGTTCCCATTATTTTTCATGAACGACTTGAGCTATCAACTTGAAACCTTCAAGATGTCAAGACATCGCCAAAATCGTGGACGAATTCGAAAATGTGCACTCGGGGTCAAGGTCACGAAAATGGCTGCCAAATGTCAACAGTTTTTATCGCTTGCCTTAGCACCATTATATCTCATCAGCGGCTTGAGCTATCAACGTGAAACCTTCAGGGTATTAAGATATGGCCTAAATCTTGGAATTAGCCAACAGCATATTCTGGCGGGTGATTAGCATTCGGCCCCTGAATGCTTTCCTTTCATTACAATTGAAGCAGATGTACTTGCGACAGATTCTCAAGGGAAATAGCATTTCATCACCCATGTAAACATTTAGTTTTAACTGGTGCAGTGAAACAATGTCTCTTTTAAATTCAATTTTGCTAATGCCAAACAATCTTATTCAGCTGCTGACACCAACTGAGCACAAGAGGGTGAGATAATATAGTTTTTAATAATGTGTAATTCATACTATATCTGATGACCCTACTGTGTTTTTGGCATCATTTGGAATCTTTAAGATATGGTTCTCCTCTTTATTCACAGTATTCTTTTAAAAATAGCACTACAGTATTTTCAACAATAAATTTTCTTTTAAATCTTAGAAATAATCTGAAGAATCCTGACTCCAGGGCCTAATTTTGAAATGAGGAAACCAAAGCTATGGGAGGCTGTAGAGGCCCTATCTGGTAACTGGTAACGGAAAGTAAGGCTGTGTAACATCTGAACTTCACAAGAATGACACCAAGATGCACTGCAGATTCGTGTAAAGTCTATCTATTGTCAAACGCCTTAATCCCATAAGGGGTGGTCACAAACAAATCGCCTCCATATTGCCCTGTCCCCCGCCGTTTCACTGCCCTGCTCCCAGCTCACACACCCCTCTCTCACATACCTCTCCACTCCATCCCTCCATCTCATCCTTGGCCTCCCCCTCCTTCTCCCCCCCTCCACCCCACTCACGTACGCTCTCCTATCAGTCTTTCGTTCTCCATCCTCTCCAGATGGCCAAACCAATTCGTGCAAAGTGTTAGGTTAAAATATTTCGTCATTATAAACAATAGTAAAACTGTAACAAAACAAAAAAAAAGACAACAGGTTTTGAGTGGCCCCATCAGACTGTGAGGCCTTTAGCTGTAGCTTGTTTAGCTTATACCTAAACTCAGCCCTATCTGGCGCCTAGGCTCTTTGTGTGTGTGTGTGTGTGTGTGTGTGTGTGTGTGTGTGTGTGTGTGTGTGTGTGTGTGTGTGTGTGTGTGTGTGTGTGTGTGTGTGTGTGTGATTCCCTGTCTTTTCTATGACTGGTTTCTCTCCCTCATCTCTCATTTTTTACTTTCCTGTACTACAGTTTCCCCAGAGACACTGTTTTTTTTCATTGCTTATGTTATATAATGAAGCTAGTCGATGAAAGCAAACTGAAACCTTTGTAAAATAATTTTTTGTTTAAATTCTGATGCTGTTGGTTCTTAAGAAGTTGACAACCAGTAGCAATGATTTAGTCAATGATGTTATCTGGCCATAACTTGTCTTCATTACCTAGTATTTGTTCAGAAAAAAACACGTTTAATAGCTTCAAGAATATTGTCTGTTTTTACAGTAGATGGCTTTGTCAGAACACTGTGCATTTTACAGTACTTAACTTCGACATTTTCCGTAAACACGGGAGACATGGTCAGGTTATGAGTCAGAAAACAGACTGGAATCCCTGTTGAACAGAAAGATCAGGACAATGAAGATAAGATGCGAAGGAAAGTGATAATATTCCCAGTCGATGGGAATGGAAGGAATATATCAAATATGGAGGAATGAATAGTTAAATCACTTTTTCTGAGCGTCATCTTTTCTAACTCTAACTGAAATTTTTTTTGACATATTTGTTATAAGTCTGTAGCTAAACATGAGTAGCCGGACTGTTGCGTGCCCTAGTTTTGACGATGTTCATTCAGATCTCCATTTCCTGTACACGGCACGGAACTAAAATAAAGAGCATACAATGTCACAAAAGCTGTAACACGTATGCCTTCTTAAAATGCTGTGAAATGCATGTCTGTGTTAGTCTTTCCCTGACCTACAGCTAGGTGTGGTGGAGAGTCAGGTGCGCCGGGACAAGTTGATAAGGTAACTTGGCCGTTAATGGTTCGATGAGGCAGTTGCCTAGCAGTTTATCCTTCCTTCCGGTAATGTTCTCTCAGTGCCTTTGGTCATTACCTCGTGCCGACGTCAAACTGGTCTAATCGTCCCTGTCATGATGGTATATGGATCTTGGTGTTGCTCTGCCAAGTTCTAGACACCTCAACCACCATTCTTTTACTTTCATTTGTATTTTTGCTTAATTACCACTTCACGGAACAACTGCCACTGAATAATACTTTCGTACAGAGCACAGAGTATGCCTTAATGTTACGAATCTGATTCAGATCATTACACACACACACACACACACACACACACAAAGGTGCGTCTTAGAATACTTGGGTTTCTAGTTTAGTATTCCATTTGTCAGTCGCAAGAGTTCCTTCATGTTGCGACTCCAGGAAGTAATCACTGAAGTCCGCCTCTCCTGCTGAAGTGCATATGGTCTCATTGTTGCAACTTATCGAAGACGAGATGAAGTCTTTTGAAAATGCTCGTACTGCACTATTCACTTTTTTTATTTTTTTACATAGCTCTGTCATACTTCAAAAACAATAAAAGACAGTACCAGAACTTGTCATGTATTTATGGCGGAGTAAATAAAATAAAAAGGCCAAATACACGTTGGCCCTGAATAACCACTTTAAAATCCCAATTTTCTATTATGTATGTTTTTACTGTAAATATCTTATGGTTCGCTGGGAAAATATACAGGTATGCTATATGTCGATGACTAGGTTAATTTTGTTCAGCAACAATCAAACAGTTAAAAGTATATTGTAGGTGCAGCAGCTCCTAGTATGTTCCTTCATTTCAAACAGCATTGTAATAAAATTCCACGCATATGAATCCCAAACGTGAATTATCACATTCACGATATTGTTGTCGCAAAGCCCAAATTAATCTGGGTATATGTGAAAGCCTTCATTGTCTGGGCTTCAGATTCTGTCCAGATAATACCTCCAACTCAGTACTGACCATAATAAATCCTTTGCATCCGATGATTTTCTTAACCTTTCTCTTGGTGATGAGACGCCAACTATACATGAGCGGTGTGTGCTTACAGTACTTTATGTTTGTTATTATGCTAGTGGGTGATATTTTTACACTCCTGCTTGGAGAAACTGTTGAAAAAGCCACTGCCACTCCTTTACTAACAAACTTACTACGCCCACCTTACTAGGCGTATTAAGCTGTCTTGCCTCGCCTCTTATTAACATGCCCGTACATCCCTCTTCATACTTTTTTTCTGTCCTTCCCATACCAGTCCACCTCCCCACCCCCCAAATACACAGAATGATCTTTTAAGAGAAATCTGTTCCCACTGCCAATGCCGTCCTTATTAACACGAACCTTCATAAAGTGTGCACATTCTGCCTTACCCTACCACCATCCCACCCACCTCACTCCAATTTTCACACCTCAGCCATTTTTGTTCCCAATCCTTTGCTTAGCACCATACCTTCTCTTTTCAGGACCCATCCTTAAACCATCCTTCCCCACCACCATCTCAGCTGATGTCCATGTAACGTTGGTATTTATGCTTTAATGGAACAGTAACTTCCTCAGCCTTCAGCCTACCTGCAACAACCATTTACAGAAGGAATACGACCCTCATCACCCACCATCATCTCAGCCAATCCCACTCACCCCATACAGTCCTGAAACACCTGAATCCATATATTTCAAATACCAATGCACCAACAATATAATACCGATTTTTGGCACATAACTCACTGAATGTGTCGCGAAACAATGTGTATTCTATATACTGATCTAAATCGATCTGTTAAACACAGGGACATAAAAAGACCTGAAAGATCAAAACCGTCATATCTAAACTGCGCCAATATCACTGAATTTGTATCAAGCATCTCAATATACATGGTCTGAAACAATCTGCACCGATCTGAATCATACCATGAACTTCAAGGGATCTACAAGGATCTAAAAGACCTGAAGTCTGGTACTTCAAAGTCATTCTACTGATCGGACTGATATGTGAAACACATCTTCCTTGAACTGGTCTTTATCGGCCTAAACTGATGTGATGGACTTGAAGCAACCTAAAACATGCCTGTAATAGCCCTGAATTTATCCATTTGTGTTTGGACCTAGCTGAAATGAACTACAACAATGAGAATGGATCTAAACTGACTTGCATCGATCTGACTTGGTCCACTTAACTGGATGTACCGACACTGAGTGAATCTGACTGATACTGATTGGACATAACTGGAAGTGAATAACCCTAAGGATCTGAACTGACAAGAACTCTCCTGAATAACCTAAAATGAATGCCAATGACTGCAATGGATCCTAATGAAATGAATGGACCAAACTGGACCTAAATAAACCTAATTAACTCCCAGACGCTGGGAACATTTTTAGCCAGGCGTTCTATCACTACGGGCATTCCTGGCAAAGTAGCTCTTTTTCAAACCTTAATATCTGGAAAAGTATAATAGTTAGAGAAATAAATTAAAAACCATATCACTCACCAACTCTTCTTCTTGCAATTAAACCATCTCCAGGTCCCTAGCTTGTCCTGCCGATGAGTAAGGACGAGTAGAAGAGTGGTTTTCGGTGTTTTGACGGGGAGTCTTCGAGTGCGCACTGCTGGCAGCAGCCTTGGCAAGCCTGGCTTGCATTGGCAGCAGTATCATAGTGGTGATTGTAACATTGTCCGGCCTTCCTTTCCGAACACCAAAACTTTTCCACTCATCATTCCACTTTTCCTTATGCACCGCCATAAGGACGAGCCATCACCCAGTCCATGTGGCTCACCATTGGTTTTCTAGCCATAACAGAGTGGCCCTATGCCCTGTATGTGCGTGGGAAGAGTTATGCTGTATGCTTTTCTTAATTTTTGTCAGGCATCAGTAATAATACTTAACCTAAAACTTATGTTCAACATCACTTATACTGTACTCCATATCACAATTACGGTTTATTGCACTTGCTAAGTGTTCAGCATTTTGAATGCAGTGAACTTTGAGTATGAGGTATGCACTTGGACGTAAATTTTGACTTTTTTCTGCCCTTCACAGGTATCGTCAAAATATTACTTATGCTCTCCATAATGCAAACTATTTGATTGTCAGCTCACAAATAAGTTTCATATCACATCTTTACTAATATTTAGAAAGTAAGTAAAGAAAAATCTTGTTCTGCCCCCAAAATTACTGCATTTAAAAACACCATTGCTCAACATATTGCATGCAGTATGGTTCAGTATGAGGTATACACTTATACGTAAATTCTGACCACTTTCTATTATTCTCAGGCATTGTCAAAATGTTGCTTATTTCTACACAACTTATAATATTTGTACTTCAGCTCACAAATACGCTCCATGTCACATCGCAAATATTGCACTAGTAAGTACAGAAAATATCTTGTTACCCCCCAAAAAAGTATTGCTCTTAAAAACATCATTGCTCAACATAGTGCACACAGTACGGTTCAATATGAGGTATACACTAGTACGTAAATTTTGGCTTCTTTCTACTATTCTCAGACATCGTAAAACTACTACTTATGTTCTACACAACTTATAATATTTTTGCTTCAGCTCACAAATATACTTCATGTCACATCCCCGCAAATATTCCACAAGAAGTACAAATAAACTGTAGTTCTACCCAGTAGTCATTTTCTTATGTGCACTCTTGGTTTTCTTTCATTCATCTGGTAGGGTTACTCAAGGTATTATCAATCATGGCATTACATTACCACAAAAAAAACATTTTCACGTTTCTCATAATCCCCCCCAAAAAAATGTGCACACCTGTTCACTAATTACAGTTTCCCACACACCTTATCAGAAATCACATTCAGAGTGATACTTAAAGATACTTTTAGGGCACAGCAGAACCCTGCATTCATCATACTGGTAGGGAGTTTCCTTCTGTGTCTGAGGAGCGGCATTTTGTCTTGCTGCACACATGGCAGTGCTTGTAGGCAGGCCAATCTGCGGTGTACAGCCTACATCGACAAGACGGTGATGCTGTAAATCTGAAAGCAGCTCAGCCTTTCTGCAGTCACCGCCTGGTACATCCCCCGCCCCCCAACTGTCAACTGTGCAATTGTATACTCTGCAGGTAGCTTGCATGCTAGCTCTTTCTCGAACTCTCATAGAGAAAGATTCCTTCGCCAAACCTGCTTGAGGAGTACGTAACTGTTCAGGACGGCAATATCAAGAAAGTGTAAAAATGCCTTCTTATTCCATCGACAGGATTTAAGGAGGCAGTCAACTTCCCCAATCTGCATGTTCGACTTATCAACGAGCCGCATGGTGATATTGTTGTTATTGACAGCATCGGGGCTTGAAAATGGGTTCCCTGGTCCTGAAGACTTGCCTGTGTCGTCCATAACCCTCTTATGAACTGTGGTCAACATGTTAACCTTATGCTTGTCGTGCCACATAAGGGCTAACATGTTACCAAATTTCTGGGTTAGGAGGGAACCTTTCTCTTTTTTCTCTGGGAATGATAGGAAATTCTTTCTACCATCACGGACAGTTCCACAGGAACCAGTACCATGTTCAAGTAAATACTTGGTCAACGTGGGGGAGGTGTAATAATTGTCAGTGTACAGGATTTGGTGCCTCTTGAAATGTCCATGAGCACTTTCAAGACTGTTGCTAACAAATTATGGGGATCATAACTAACTATATCAACATCCGTAGCTGAATAAGTATTACATCAAACAGATATCCCGTTTTGCAGTCACACAGGACAAAGAACTTCAGTCCAAAATGGTGATCCTTCGTGGGCACATACTGAATAAATGCTAAATGGCCCCGGAACAACACAAGTGACTCATAGATAACTACTTTCTGAAAGGGTCAGAAAAGCCTTGCAAATGACTCCTTAAGTATGGTCAAAATAGGCCTTATTTTCCATAACCTGTCACCGGGTGCTTGCCCATAATTCCTGTTGAAGTGCAGGAACTGCAATATGGCCAGGTACCTATCACAGGCTATATATTTCCCAAAGACAGGAGCGCCCACAAGTTCATCTACAGACCAATATTCATGGAGCACATGTTTTCTCAAGTGGGCCATTGTCATGGTCAAAGCGAGCGACACAAACAACTCCCACATCTCCACTGGAACCCAAACCGTCATTTTTGTACTCTTGCCGGCCAAAACCTCCAGCCAGCACAGACTTATGGCCTGGTGGTAGTTAATTTCAGCCACTAGGTACTGTATAATGGCATGGTGAAGATTGCCTTGAAAAAAAAACATCATAGTCCAGGGTTCAGACAACAACTCACCAAACTGTACAACTGCCTTTTCTACATCAAAGGCAGGCATAGAGGGGCTCGAATCCTGCCCCCTCCTCCTACACAAAGGCATCCACTTTCCCAACACCTGGGAGCCTTGGCCGTGATTTTTGGCCAGCACATCTTTTCACACCACGTGCACACCCACACCCACGTGCAGGCCCATGGAGACAGCCACGGGCAAGGGGGAAAGAGGAAGGAGAGGCAGAGGTGGGGGAGTATGGGGGTGATGACTCGCCTGATGCAGACCTTCCCTGGGGAGGTGCTGGCAACACAGTGACACCACGTATGGGAAGAGTGGAAATTTCCACATGTGAAGGGCCACGTTGGGGAGGTAATGCCCTTCAAGTGCTGGGTTGTAGTGACGAGGAACGTTGGAGTGAGAGACTGCAGTGAACTGGCTGAGAGACAGGTGGTGAGATGCGATGGCAGAGTTTATGGAGGAGATGACCGTCACCACCTCCCTCGCTCGCTTTTTCGGTGGCCAGGGCCCTCCAACTCTTTCTCTGATATGAATCCGTCTCTGTCATAGGCCCTGCCTTCCTCTTGTAGCAATTGGAGAGGCTTTTCAGGCATCTCTTTGTGGGTTGGGGATGAAGGGAGCAACATTTCACTCTCCACATGGTAGCTTCCCCCTGCTTCGGAGGAAGTCTCACCACTCATGCTGATGGAAGACACAGTTTCTTCCAGTCCATGGCCTATGGCACTGTTACTAAGCCCTGTTCCTGCCGGTAAGGGCTGAACTTTGGTGGGGGTAGATGATACAATAGCCCAGTAGGTGAGAGGACGGAATTGGACGAGGAGTCTGCAGAATACATCATTCTGCACTGTTACAAGGCCGTGCACAGACTGAACTGTGCATCAGTTGGATTCCTTCGGTACCTCCCTACCCTATGACAATGGGAGAAAATTGTCGCCAGTTCAGATGATGGTGGGAAGATGCTTGCCTGTAAAGCTGCTACCTGGCTGCCCAATAGCAGCCCAGTTGTGACGTGTATACACATTACCCAGCTGATGGGGGTTAAACCTGCACTGCCTCAAAAGACATGAAGTAACGTTCGTGTCTTGTGTAACGACTGGATACGAACTGGTGAATCTGAAGTGGACTTAACAAACCCTAAGTAGATCTAATGGGTCTTCAGTGACCCTGAATTAACGTGAATTGGACTGACTGAGCCAGATTGTGTTTATATCTTTAAAAGATTAAACAGTCAAAACTGAAATACTGTAAGTGGAGATAAGCGAACCTAAATGAGCCTTGCTGGACCTGAATTACTCCAAAATGGCATGAAGTTATCTGACTAGGTATATGTGGGCATGGTTGGCCTGACTGAACCAAAGGTGGCATTCATAAACGTGAATGGGCCTAACAGTTCTGAATTAACCCGAGCTGATGAGACAATCAGTTTGGATGCAAAGGACGTGAATGAATTTAAGGACTTTAGTTAAATTAATTGGACAAGAATGACTCTGAACTGACTGACATGCCAAAGCTGACACAGAAGGATGTAACTGAACCTGAATGACACTCGAATGAACGTCCTGAACCAACAATGAATTGGCTGGACCTGAACTTGCAAAATGGGGCCTTGAGTTTTCTAACTGGCTGTGAACATGGCTATGATGTTTCATGACTGTAACAGTAATTTAAGTGGCCTGATATGGCCAACGAACTATAGTAATCCCCCATTTATCCTAGCGTATGTCTCGAAAATGGATCCGTCCAGATAATGGACTTCTCCCCTGGCTCTTCTTTGTACATAACCTAACTTTTAATGCCACTGTAAAAGGCCACCACAGTATATCGTGCAACACTTTTTCCTGTTGTTTTACACTACACTGTCAGGTCAAGCAGACTTATAAACCACAGCCAAGCAATTACCATGTCCAAGCACACCCATCAACCCAGACAAGCAGTCAGTCACCACTGCAGGGTCATACCCTGCAGTAACATGAAAAAAAACAAAAATGAAAAAAGCGGCGACACTAGCAATATGCAGTGGACACAAAAAAGATAATGGTAAAATTGAATAAAATCATGGTATAATAGAATAAAATCACGGTACAGTACAGGAAGTTTGAATAAAATCAATGTGAACACTCACGATTCCTTGCAGGGCATTGTGCTGAATAACCCACTAGCTCCTTGACTCTGACTGTTGCACTGTGGCTGGCGAAGCTGTTGCACTACACTGTACACCCTGTGCAGTCTAGTGGCGTACTCTGATGAGCTTAGTCGCAGTCAGAGTCAAGGTGGAGCTCTGGCAATCGACCCAGGGAAGTGGCTGTGGAACGTAGTGATGGGCTCAGAAGACAACCACAAACTCAGATACATGCGAGACACCGGCTGACAATGTGCTAGGTTGTGATTCTCGTGTTGAAGGCGTGGTTTGATGCTGTGTTGGTGGAAGAGAAGAGGTGGACTGGGTAGGGATCAGAGGCCTGAAAAAGGACTCAATCTTGGACTCACAATAGGAGTGACAATTCAGGCGTCAGACGATACTCTGCTGCACAGTATGTAGATCCTTCACAAGGCGAAGAAACACCATCTCTCTGTCACAGCCCAGGTGCTCAGCATACTCAAGCACCTGCTTGAGGTTTGTCCGGAATGTGTTTAGGCGGGGGATGGCTTAAGTCCTGCTGTTCTCCGGGTCATCCATCCATGCTGTCCTCGTCATCCTCGTTGCTCTCTTCTGGCCGGGCAGCAGCAAAAGAAGTGGAGATCTCGACGTCTGACATAACCTGAAAGCCGGGATCGCCCCCATCCTCATCTAACCACTCCTGCACATCATCAACATTCACAGCCTCACCTGTGTTATGAAGGCAAGTACGGAAGTAATCCACGTCAAAGTCCAGAAAGTCGTGTCTTCTCTTATGTCCCTGAAAAAGACGAGGCCAACCACTTTCCAGGGTTTTCATGGAGACTTCCTTCCATGCACTCTCCCAGTTGTACACTGCAGACCTAAGGTTGCAGCATTGCAGGTTTTTCAGTGTCATCTACCCTCGTGTGTCCAGCCCCTGACTCAGCTTATCCTCAAGAACATCACCTCATCCAGGAACCTCCGTCGGTATAGCCTCATCGACCCAGGTCCATTGGTTGAATTAAAGCACTGGTGTTAGGTGGCTAAAACAAGCACCTGGGTCAGTTTGTCACAGGTTTTCCTTATGTGGGGCTGAGTGGCTCAGGTTGTACTCCTGTAAGATGCAGGAAGTTGACTATCCTACATTAATCTAACTCAGGATTTCCTTCTTCTCCAGAGTCATCACTACCCTCTTCCTTTTCTATGGTGGACTAGCAAGGCCCGAAGCAAATAGGGAACAACGACAAAAACCACCACGAGCACCATAACAAATAAACGAGAGGAGCTACTCGCTCCATGGTCGACGCGTGGGAACAGAGGGCTATGGGGGCCTCTAGTGGATGCTGGGTAAACAACCGAGCCAGACAGCATGACGCCATTGGGCTATTCATGCCCAGGCGGGCAAAAATGTTTGCACTGCCATAATTTTCACCCAGATGCAAGCATTTTATCTGGATAAAATGTAAAAATGTACGTATAATAGAATTATACACCCAGATCACAACTTCCAGGTTATGGATCGTATGGATAATGTATGTCCGGTTACACGAATGATCACTGTAATTTATCCAGCACTTACCATCATCATCACAGCTACTACCACCAGCATCATCTTAACAGTTATACCATCATCACCTCTACCAACACCACAACTACGACCACCACCATCATCATCACAGCTATCAATGTCATCATCACAGTTACCACCATCACCACCACCAGAATGATCATCACAGCTACTATCAGCACCAAAGCCACCGCCACAGCGACTACCACCATTAGCAACATCATAGCCATTCAACACCACTGGCACTACCATAGCTACTACCACCATCACCGTCGTAGCTACAATCACCGCAGCTATTACCACCATCACCATCAAAATCATAGCTGCCATCACCACAGCTACTATCACCACTACAATCACAGCTACCATCACAGGTACCTATACCACCACCACCACCACCAGAGCAGCAGCAGCTATTACCACCACCACCACCACCACAACCACCATCACCACAGCAATCACCACCACAGCTACCACCATCATCATCACCACCATCTAGCTACTACCACCACCAACATCACAGCTACCAACAACACCACCACCACCACTCCAGGTATGACCATTATCACCACAGTCACCACCACCACCACCACTATCATCACAGCTACCATAACAGCTACACCATTGCAGCCACCACCACCTCCATAACAATCACAGCTACAATCATCACCACCACCATCACAGCTGCAATCACCACCATCGCCATCACGGCTACCATTAGCACCCTCACCATCACAGCTACCACCAACACCACTATCATCGTCACAGCTACCACCAGCATCACAACAGCTGCCACCACCATCATCATTACAACTACCAGCACCATCAGTATCACTGCTACCACCACCACCATAACAGCTACCATCACCATCATCATCACAGCTATCATTATCATCACCTCCATCACCCACCACCATGACAGCTACCATCACCATCATCACCACAGCTATCATTATCATCACCTCCACCACCCACCACCACTGCTACCACCACCACCATCATCATCACAACTACCACCATAACCATCGCCACCACAGATGCCACCTTTTTCTGCTGAAAATTGTCTGTTTGTACCCTTAATGAAGTAGTAGACATTGGACTGTAGATATACAGTCCCCTCCCTCTCTCTCTTTCTCCCTCTCTCTCTCAACAAAGATGCATGAAACTTCACGGAATGCCCCGCTCCCATTTCCACATACACGTATTGTAATACCAAGGAGGACAATTATTAGGGTCCAAACACCTTTTTAGAATACTTCAGTCAATATCAAACTGAAACATGCCCATCTGGAATCCATTTCCAACCATCCTGCCAAGTTTCTGTTCCAGTTTTGACTGTGCTGCACACACACACACACACACACACACACACACACACACACACACACACACATTCCCAGGATTATAGTATATTAGATTTTTAGTACCGAACACTCATCCCACCAAGCTCACGAAAAACTTCTCGGGGTAAAGGAATGGATAATAATAAAATACTTGGGTTCAGCTATTGCTTAGAGATTGTCGATTAAATAAAATAACTGGGCGTTAGTAAGAATAACGTTCTTATCTTCAATCACTGTGTGGGAATTCTCTTTGGTAAATCCAGTGGTAGGAAGTTACACTCGTACTTCATACTGTGAGAGTTAGTAAAAAACTGCGTAAAACCTTTTAAGGGGTATGACGTCTCCATTATTTGTATTTCAGATTTTAGGATGAAAAAATACAGTAAATGAGAGAAGTGTGTGTGTGTGTGTGTGTGTGTGTGT
>JAGKTI010005292.1:0-22957 GCA_018397915.1 Birgus latro | reverse complement strand
CAAAACACATGGTTGCTCGTCTAGATAAAGCCACCGAGAGTGAACCTAGTCCTGGTCTAACCCTGCAATCACCCTACACCACCGGTAAGATCAAGCTCGACATCCACCTTCCTACCTTTAAGTGTGACATCCTTGTCTGACCAGAGTTCTGGGATCTTCATACTGTAGCATCCATGACAACAAGCAGTTGGGAAACTAGTTCATCTTAGGGGAAACGTAAATGGAGAAGTATCTAGATCCATTCAAGGCTTGGATACAACCAGTGATAACTATGCTATCACTGTCAACATCCTTCAGGAGAGGTGTAGGAGAGAAGATTCGGGAAAGAGTTTCTAATGACCGTCTCATGAACATCTTTTGCATCACTGATGGTGAGAACCTTAAGTCTCTGCATTGTTATGTGAACGATCTTGCTGCCAATGTCAGGGCTCTTAAAGTGCTCGAAGTCCCTGAGGAAAACTACGGTCAGCTTCTCGTACCTGTGTTGAAGAGTAGGATCCCTGACACCTTGTGACTTTAGTGGGCACGGTATTAGATGACCAACACCGTTTCGGATTCAGATCTTACAGTCTTTCTCAGGTTCAAGCAGGAGGTGTCCATCCATGAAGAATCTGCACAGCCACCTGTCGGGACATCGACAAACTCTGGATAAGTGGCGTCTACAGTATCAAGAAAGACTGTTACCAGTGTGCTTAACCTTCAGTGATACCGAACAAAATTGCCCAAGAAAGAAGATTGGATCGGCAAGGCTAGTAACTGCACCCAGCACGGTCTATCCAAGTGCAACCAGTGCCGGAAGATGTCTATGGATGATTACTGGACCATCATGAAGAAGGCAGATGTATGTTTCCAGTCCTTAGGATCCCATAACTACCATTCTTGCACCAGCAACATATGTCTGACATGTAACCTACCTCATCATTTGCCACTCCATCGCCATGACTCAAGATCTCAGCTCTCATCCTTTACTACTCCATACCAGCTGTCACAGTTTTCCAACAGTTAGCTTGCTAATCTCGACACCAAAGGACAAGGGAAGAAGAAAATTGCAAGTGCTGGGGGAAACCAGAGCACTTCAGATCAACAGTCCACTCACCAGTGATTTGAGATGCAGTTTCCTCAAGGACCACCATGCCGTAATGAGCAACAGCTTCATTGGTACAGTGTCTCCACCCGGGGATGTTTCTACAGCCCAACTGTACTGGTGTTTGCAGTGGACGGTCAGTACACCAGTCTGATACCCCTTCTCATCGACAGTGGATCAGACTCACTCTACATACGTTCTTCGGTTGCCAGTGCCTTCAGATTTCCAGTAATAGACTCCAATACTTTCGATTGTGACGGCTTTCAGGAGAAAGTGGAGAAGGTTCAGAAGTATGACCAAGTGAGGGTCACTCTGAGGGGTCGAAACAGTGGTCTTTCATTAGAGTTCTTCTTGTGGAAGATGAAACACCTCTGTGCTCCCCCACCAACAAGAAAGCCTTCTCCTTGTACTGCTTTGAAAGAGATTCATCTAGCCAATGATTTCAGTGAAGGATCTGTAGACATACTGATTGGGACATCTCTGATATATGACATTATCTTCTGGAACCAAATCCTTATCTTAAAGGGGCTTCGAGCTGTCAAGATGATATTTGGATATGTCATGCATGGAGGTACCAGAGAAGCAGTAACACATCGCCATTCCTACTACCGAAATATGGTAGACGCTCTCTGGGATCTAGACTGTCTTGGAATCTTTGACCAAGAATTCACAGACATACCATAAGGAAGTACCAGAACCGAAGTGGAATGAAGATGAGAAGCACTACGAAATTAACTTTGTTTGGAACTCTGAAGTTCGACCAGCATCCAACTTGAGATCTACAAGAGTGTGGACTGACCGAATGATGAATCGTCTAGACTCTAGAGGACTTTCAGGAGTATGATGGCCACCTTGTGAGTCTTTACCAAAGCTCCACCACTGAATATTCACCCAGTCACCTGGATCACTCTGCATTCTTGTTGCCCCATCGAGGCATACATCGAAACAGGAAGCTAAGAGTGGTGTTTGATGGCTCAGCCAAGGGTGGCACAGGAAGAAGTCTGAGCTCCTACCTTGACCCTGGTATGAGCCTTCTGTCAATCATCCTGAAGTTCCGTGCTGATCTTTTACTTTCCCAGGATGACATAAAGGCAGCATTTCATCAGATACTAATCAGAGAAGAAGATCGCCTGAACATCCAGTTTCTGTGGGCAGATAAAGTTCTTAGGTTCCAGTAAGTACCTCGAGAGTGGGATCTACATGGATGACCTGTGTCAACTTTTCATCAGCTGATGAAGCAGATACGAGAACGGAAGAGATAAGAGGCATTTTCATTGCAGTCAGCATGGAGCTCCACAAGATGTGTAGGACAGGAACACCTTCCAAGAATTCAAAGGTCCTCAGCATGGGATGGAATACTACAAAAGATCGTTTGGCTGTGGTCATACCACAGCAAGAGTCATTGCCTAATATGAAGAGTGAACTTCTCTTTCTGTTATCAAAGTCCTTCAATCCCCTTGGCTTGCTGACTCCTTGGTTGATCTGGGGTAAAATGGTCTTCCAAGACACTTGGAAGGATCCAGCTAATCTGTCATGGGTGGCAGAGTTTTCTCAAACTGTCCAAGGAGGAAAAAAATGGTGGACAGACGCCCTTGACATAAGAGAGGTGTCACTTCCTTGCTAGGCTGATACAATGGCAGCGCCAGATACTGTCCTCTGTGTGTTCTACGATGCATGTCAGGAGTACTGTATCGCTATATACACTGTTCAAGTCACACTTGCTGTTAACCAAAGGAAGAGTAGCATCACTCTCCCAGACAATGAGAATCCATCGACTTGAGCTTATGCCAGTTTTGATTGAAATAAAACTAATGCTACTGTCTGCCAAGTGCTAAAACTACATCAAACAAAAATTCAATACTGGACTGACTCCATGGATGTACTTGGCTGGACAAAGACTGAAAAAACCCTCAAGTTGTTCGTGAAATACAGTCACATCCACCAGCCAGTTGTCAGTCCCGAAGCAGAGGCATCTCTCTCAGTAACCTTATTGCCAGTCAAAACAGGTGAAGGGGACCTGCATTCCTGTTAAGCCTGTCTTCTGCTGGACCTTTGGATGAAGACGTCATCCGAGAGTTTGAGCTTAGTGCTGCAGCGTAGCTGGAGCTGAAGGGCACCAGCACCATTGCCTCAAAGGAATAACTGCCTTTACAACAGAAGCCCCTCATAACAGTGTTGCTCGCCCATTCACTCTAACGTACTGCTCAAATCTCAAACATGCAGTCAGCCACACAGCATGGATAAGGTGCTTCACTCATAATGCTTGTTACTAACCTGCAGACTGTAAGACTGATTCACTCAGTCCTGAAGAGCGAAGGGAAGCATTTCATTTTTGGATTCGTTCAACACAGGAGAAGACCTATTGTGCGGGACTGGAAGCCCTGTAAAGTGGGGCACACATACCACCTCATTCCTCTGTATTGAGGGTTCGACCTCACCTTGATGAAGATGGTCTAGTGAGAACCACCACGTGGGCTAACAAATCCTCCGTGATCATCCTACCTGACCTGTGCCACATCACCACTGTCACTGTGGATAAGGCTCACTGTCAATGCTTCCACCAAGGCACACATATTACTCTAGCCTTGTTATCCACCCAGTATCTGGTCAGGAGGGGGATTGTTCTATTGATGGTGAGTGTACATCGACGATGTTGTCAGTACGAAGGATTCCCAAACCATTTTCCAGGGGGGTCACTACCAGCAATCTGCACGTAACTATCATGAGCCTTTGCTAAAATTAACTTAGACTACTGTGAACCTATCTACGTGGACATCGGAGAAACCAAAGTGTTGGGTTTACTCGTACTGACAGCCTGTGCTACCTCGTACTCTGTCTGCCTAGAAGTTGTGAAGACACAGAGCATAAAGGAACTTCAACTGACTCTCAAAATCTTCTTTGCACTGAGTGAAACCCCTTCTCTTATTTTCAGTGACAATGCTAAGTCACTCGAGAAGATGGCCTGCCCCTTACTTTGCTCCACATGCTGCTGTTACATCCCAGAAGCTTCACCATGGTGGGGAGGATTCTGGGAAAGATTGGTGGCCTGTGTGAAGAGGTCACTCAAGATCACCCTGCTACGACCTTCTGTGAGCTCCCTCTCTACTTGAACATTCACCCCCTGATGAAGGTGGATGGAAATGGTGCTTTGACTCCTGCACACTACCTTTTTGGAGTCACATCCATTCGAGGTGTAGTCTTGCCGGCTGTCGACCCATCAGGCACTCTGGACTGTGCGTGGTGAAACAGGAAACGAATTTCAGACCACCTCATCAAAAGATGTAATGGATAGTATTTACATACTCTGAGGACGTGGAACACCAGTCCCTGCAGGCGACCTGTCTGGACACCTCATGTTGGAGAGGCCGTCTTGATTCACGGAGAGTATACCAGGGGTCAGTGGTGAGAATCATATCCCTGATCCCAGGACGTGAGGGTCATCCCCACGCTGCCACGATTTCCCTGCAAAGTCATGTTACTCATCGTCCACATGACAAACTTTATTGTTTGGAGGTGTCACCAGACTCAACCCATGACAAAGATGACTCGGGAACGGAAGACACCAAACCTCCTGTGGGTGCTGCAGTTGACTCCAGTGAGGGAATGCCGACTGTGGATGCAGATTCTCAAGTGAATGTGGGCACTGTTCAGCTCCAATAACGATAACGACCAGATTGGGCCGTCAAATCCGTCCGCCAGAATGATTTGATGTATAAATACTCTTCACTATAGCTATAGGCTAGGATTGTGCAAAAACCTTTTGTGGATTTTGGGTGGGGAGAATGTTCTCTGAACTGCCAATGCACGTGTAACTGCTGGAGGTTGTCGGGTCATAAGCACAATTGAGTAGCCTTCTGGTGAGGCGTTGGAAACTCCTGGTGATGTTGGCCTGCACATGCTCATTGTAAACCTTGACTGGAATGCCCAGAGTCGCTGGTGGTAGTCAGTACCTCACCTGCCACAGTCACCATCACCAGCACCACCACTAAGGACCAGAGCAGGAACTGTCAATATCTAGTTATTGTTATTATTGCTTTATTTACAATCCTGGGATTGTATCTTGAATTTACATGTATTTGCCTTTGTTTTTGAGATGTGCATTTCTGTGCTGTCAGACAAACATAATCCTACAACCGGGACTTCATGTATTAGTATCCCAGGATGAAGATTCTCAATCCCGAACTCAAACAATGTCTGAATCTTAATGTGAAGGTACTGTATCAAATTCTTTTTCATTTTATGCTAAGCTGACTTTATTAGTTGCAGCTGCCTACTTTTACAGGTAGTTATTACCTGCTTCATTAGTTTCAGGTGACTTTCACTTGAAGGCAGATGCTAACTTCTCTAATTCTATGTGAATGGGTCATCTGAGCAGCCTCCTGATGAGTTCCTTAAGAGTTAGATGTTAATCTTTTTCTAATCACTGGAGGTTAAGTTAGCCTCTTCACTGTTCTAAGTCAATATTTTTTAAGAATACTGTAGGTACATATTATTTCCTTAATCAAATAATCTCAACATCAGATGCTAACAACTCTTCATTTATAGGTCGAGTTGACTTCCTTGCTGGTAGACTTCGACCCCAAATAGAAAGTTATTGGGTGCATTTGCAGATTGATAAAGGGAAAAACCCAACAGTACAAAAAAAATCGTGGCCATAACCTAGTTGGAGAAGTTTGGGACGTTGTTTCTTCCTAATTAAATCTCGGGAAAAGCAACCTCGGATCATAATGAATTAAGTTCGTTTCTTCAAGTACTATAGTTGACTCTATTTTGAGGTAGGTGTTTACTTTCCCTTTTTGCATACTGATAACCACTGCTTAGTGGAAATAAAGTATTTGAATTTGAGTTTGAGTACTGGTGTTCCAATACGGCGGCCAAAATCACACCCTCGCGGCGGAGATAGCCTCTCCATACTATAGAGCTCAGAGCGTGAAACAGACATTAGTCAGCCATAAAAGAGGGGATGGGAAGGACCCATGGTTGTGGAGGCGTCAGGAAGTATTAAACCTTTGACTGCGGTCGCTGGTTGTAAACCTGGAATGAAATGCTAAGTTCTTTGTTCTATTTCAAGTTCGCTTTATCTTTTCTTTCTTTTTTTTCTCTTCAATTCTTGGTATTATAAAATCTACAAAGTATTTATTTTCTTGATAACAGTAAAATCGTTTGACTTTTTCATAAATAGCATTCGTGTAGGTAATTCGCCCCATCCCACCGAATTAACCCCTTCGGTACCCGGACGTACTCTTTATATTGTTTTGGCTAATTCCAGATATTTTTATCCAGCTTAAGAGAAGATACGCTCTGGATGACGGGGTTAGACGCAATCTCCAATGAATTTTTTTTCAGAACGAGGATGTTTCTTTGTTCTAGCTTACATCAGGCGATTTTATTCAGCTGAAAAGACTCCCTCCAGATGATATAGGTGTATACAACCCTAACGCTTGCCTCTACTCATTATATTGAACTGACCAGCACAAGAAACAATTCAGAAGGATCAGGTAACCATTTGGGGCTGAAGGCAATCAGGCTGAGTATAGCCTGGTGTGGATCATCATGAAAACAAAAATATGAGCACAAAACATTACCTCTCACATCCCGTATCTATGATCTAAACTGTACTGCATCACACAAATCTGTTATGTGGTCAATGTTCCCGTACTGTTAACATATGTTTTTTTAATAAAAATTCGATGGCTGATGCAGTTTCTTTGGTAAACTAAATTTAAAAACGAAAACAAATGCACAACATCAAACCCTTCTGGCTTCAAGCACCTTCACCTATTTCCCGGGCTAATTTCAAGTCCCTCATAAATTCTCCGTCCCGCTAAAGCCGCGACAGCCGCCTTGTTTATTAGCTTTGGTGCTTCACTGTTTCACTTGTATATATTCCATGCTTTTGTGGGTGGTTATTCGGAACGGCAGGGGTCCTCGAGAATAAGCGTGGTCATGTGATACACAATACGAGTCATTTATCAAGGAAAGTTGTTTGCGAGTATATGCTGAAAAATGTGCTCTGAAAAACTGTGTACATATTTCTCAGCACTGGTATAAACTTTAATACCGATATGACTGTGTAGCTTACGACAACACATTAAGTTCACTGAAGAACACCAGGAGTTAAATAATCTCAGGCTCCATCATTTAGCTTTCAGATAGATAAAATCGGCTGGCGATAGCTGGGAAATCCTACAATTGTCCAGACCATGAGAGATTGCATTACAGACCAGATGCTCAAATGAACTGCACGGAAATGTCAGTGGAGATGAGGTGATGCACTCAAACACAATGGCCGGGGTTGCAATGCGTCCACTGGGCTGTTAGTGTGTTCTGCTGCCGTGTTAACAAACGCCACGCTCGTATACCTGTCAGCCGATATACTGTACCTCCACTTGTGATGCAACATTATGGTGATGCCAGTGTTTGGTGTAAAGTGAGTGTTACGGCGATCAGCGTGTACACTGCGTTGTGAAGGAAGCCATATATGGCAAACATTTGATATTGCTGTTGTTGTTGTAGGTGTTTGGCTCTGTGTTCCCGTCTTTGAATGTTGTATAACATGGTGTATGAAATATAAAAAAAAAAAATCCCAGTTTGGGCAGAATGTTCTTCATTTACAGTTCACGCGGTCGACTGAGAATAATTAAAACCAAAATGTACAGTCGTGGTCATAAATAATCACGTATCCTCCGGTATCCCGTGCCTCAGACTGGCTCCTTTATGAGCAGCAAGTCACTGTGGAGTAAGATGGGCTAAAAGGGAGGGGCCAGAAGAAGGGGAAGGGGAGGTGGGTGAGGGGACGAGTGATGGTGCGTGGGTGGAGTGAGGGAGGGGAAGGAGGGTGGGTAGAGGAGGGAGAAAGAAATGCGAATTGGTAGTCACATTATTTGTCTTTTTTGTTTCAATCAGGGCATGATACAAAGGAGTTAAAATTTGGTAGATAATGCTGCATAACACCTTGTATAGCGGCGTCAGATAACAAGGGCTCGCTCGTGACAGAAATTACTGACGTGACAGATCAAACATTGGTGCAGTCAGAAGTTTCCAGCAAACACACTATAGGCTTGTTCACCAGTTTGTAAGTAGCAGTTTTTTTTGTCAAAAGCTATTATCATTCCGTGGTGATGAGAGGGTTTTGGGGTTGTTGGACAGCCATTCCAACCCTTACCGGCATGGAGTCCATGCAACAGATTGTGAGAGATACCGTAAGTACTATATATCCACCCATGTGCACAGACATCATTTTTTTTTTTACCTTTTATTCACAATTTTTTTATATAGCCTTTTCATACAGAGATGCCGTAAAATAGTATACATGATGGTGGCTGTATAGAGGGATTGTATACTGTGAGAATGATCATATCTACTGTGGACACAGCCATGTCAAGTGTTGCACAAGATATTTAGTTCCAAAATTAATTACATGTAAGAGTAAAGGACGTATCATACCGAAACATTATGGAAGTCAAAGCCATCAAGATTCCATTCTGCGTCCGAAGTCAAAACACATGGATAAACACAGATATCTGGCTCTGCACTAATGTTTAATTTTTTTCACGTCAGTATATTTCTCTCACGAGCCAGCCCTTGATTTCACCAGCTATCTAAACCTTGCTATCTGACGCCGCTATACATTAACTCCTTTATATCATGCCCTGATTGAAAGAAAATAGACAAATAATGTGACAACCCCTTCGCATTTCATTCTCACCCCTCTGGCTACTCTCCTTCCCCTCCCTAACCCCACCCCAGCACCATCACTCGTCCCCCAACCACCTCCCCTTCCCTCTCTTCCCCCCCCCCCTCAGCCCATCTTACTCCACTGTGACTTGCCGCGTATAAATAAGCCACTCCGAGGCACAGGGCGCCGGAGGATAGGTGATTATTTATTACTACGACTGTAAAACATTAAAATAGGAAGATAATGACGGAAGATTTTGACATGTCAGTGCTTACTCAACACTCAAATTTATTTCTCAAGAACATCAGAAGAAAGCCCATCCTCATCATATATCCTGTCAGTATTGTTGTCAGAGAGAATATACAGTAAGTACTTAACACACTCTTAGGTACGAGAGGCCTCTGAGCCTCCTTATCCACAGGAGTGCAGACACACAGACATTACCTCTTGGTTAAGTGCACATGCTTATTGAAATGATGGGACCACTTACTACAATACTGTACAACTTTGATCGATGAAGCCACGGGGAGAAGAATGACTGAAAGAATAAGCAACACGATTTTTTGTAACGAAGAGGTCAAGTATGTTGGATCTTTCTCGAAAGGCGGTTACGGCTACGATTATATGTTGATCCAGCCACAGCAGATCATTAACGACAGAAAAAAAAAACACACAAGTCGGTTCACCGGGTTCACTGGTAAAGCGATGGCTCGAGGAGTATGTGACTGGGGGAAAGGGTAAGGACAATTCTGACCAATTTGATCCGTTTGGCGTTACGGTTTGACCAACTAAATAGGTATCATAAACAAACCAAGTATATGGCGAAGTGATTTTTATTGTTGCCTGTACCTGTACTTGAGTAAAGCCACCTGAACTTGGGCCCAAGCCTGAATTGTTGTTGACAAGTATATAGACATCATGTAAATTATTTAGTAGTCTAATTAAACAACTGACCCAGTCATGACATTTGGAGTTACTTATGATCAGACCAGTAGTAGCTGTGCATACAAATTTACCCCCTCCCCCCCTCGCCACTGTCCTATGGGTGAAGAGGGTCCAGGTCCAGGCACCTTGATTACTATGCTACTCGATTTTGGCTTAGACTCTTCTGACACAAGGGAAACTAGGGCATTTTGTATTTTATCCTCCAAATATATCTATCTATCTGTCTATATATCCAGTATATATAAAAAACTTATGTAAAAAATATTTTGTCGTCTTGGAGACCTCTCCTTTTATGTAAAAAGAAAAAAATCTCCACTCTCTACTTTTGACCAACTTTGTAAATTTTTTTACTAACTCAGAAACAAACATTGGGGGGGCAACCCCCCACCCCCTCACCCCCCGGTCGAGCCATCCCTGGGGGAGGGTGGTGGTGGAGAACATACCAATCTGTTAAAATGCAGATTTTTAAGAAAGGGAGAATAGGAACCATGTGTTTTTTGGCCAGCTCCATGCTGCCCTTTGTGTGAGTCGCTTTTCCTTTCTTTTGACCAGCTCCCTGCCTCCCTTACTGTTAATTGTATTTTCTTTCTTTCCTGTATTCTTTCTTGTTTAATTGTGGCAGGAGCTTCTACCCTTCGGAATTACCCAATCACGACCAAACATCGATACAATGACCAGCCTATGACCTAGTTATGTCTGAAAGGATTTTGTTGCTAGGCAACTACTCGATGCTTAGCAACGGCCAAAAAAAACACCTTTTCGTAATTTTCACGTTTTGAGCTGTACAAGCATTACTAATTGGAGCAGAAAGCTCTGACTTCTTTAGGAGTAATCTTGAGGTTATTCCCTAACGGAAGTGTCCCATCCATTTTCCCCCTCTCCTCCAGTTTTTGCGAGAGACTACCCCCCCCCCCCCCCCCGAAGATTGGTCTCAGTGTCCCTAGCAACCAGTACTGGTTTTCAAAAATGACCCCTTAGTTCCCCAGCAACTTGATGGAATTGAATGAAAGTTTACACGCTTATAGACACTGACTAGTACTACAACTTTCTCTCATACACCTATGTGCAACACTGGCCAGTTCAGGGGTCAAGGTCATCAATTGCAAAAATGGTGAAAATAGCTAAAATCACGACTATGCTCGCAAAATGCTAAGGCTCCGAAGATTATCAAGCCAGAGCCATGATTCTTGGGTGGAATGATGCAGTGGAGTGCCTCCATACAAAAATGACATTTAGTGCCAAACTCACTTTCAGTCGCCGGCGGCGCCACATAGAAGTTGTACCTCTGGTGGACCATTCTGCGAATTTCAGTTCCCTTGCTCCACAGTGGTTGGATGGAATCGAATGAAACTTTGCATGTTTATAGACGTTAATGAGTACTACAAGTGTGCTTCGTACATGCATGACCTATATCTGCCAGGTCGGGGATCAAAGGTCATCAAATGCAGAAAATATGAAAAGAACTAAAATTATGACCCTGCTTGCGTGAAATGCTAAGGCTCCGAAGATTATTAAGCCAGGGCCATGATTCTTGGGCAGAATGTTGCATTAGAGTACCTTAATCCAGAAGTGACTTTTATTGTCAAATCTCGCTTCCGGTTGCTGGCAACGCCACCTATAATTTGTACCTCACATGGGCCAAAGCTTGGTATGTTTAGAGTTGGCCATCGTTGCCTATTGGTTTGTTATTTTGATAGTAATCTGGTAGGGATCTATTGGGAACACCATTCGACAAGAATTTCAGTTCAAAGACAAAAATGGGTATCCCAAGGCAATAATGTGTCACTGATTTCACTCTAGCATGTACAGTTTTCTGAACTCACTACCCTCACACGCATCCCTGTAGTACAGTGGTCCTTCTTTTCATTGCTTTATTCGTGCTCTTTACACGTCTTTTGTATACAGTATATACGGTGTATAATATCCAACATAAACATTGCCAGTTGCCTACATCAACTATCTACAGTATGTCTATGTAAATTCATTATGGTTAATGTAACGCTTTATTTCAGATTTATGGATTAACAGTGCCTCGCCAGTGTGTGAATGATCCTAATGCTTTCAGTTGTATATGTGGAATTTCACTTCAAAGAAGCAGATATGAAAGATTATGTCACTTGTAAAGACAGCTTATCTACATTATTTTGTTGTTAAGACTGGCGACCAAGGCAACAATGGGCACCCCACGTCTGCTGCATGACTTGTTCTCCCTTCGTCAGTGGTATCCAGCAAAGAAAACAGGGATGATTTTCGCAGTTCCCATGGTGTGGAGAGAACCTAGTGACTACACAAGAGATTGCTACTTTTGCATGACAAAAAGTTTTGGCAACAAGACCGGTCCATCAAACAGAGGACCTTCCTATTCTAAGGCCACCAACAAGTAAATGTGGATTCCAGACTTCAGATGAGGATGAAGATGGAGAGGCATCTGGAGCAGCTGCTCGTGATTTTGATTTCGAATGTCAGCGGTCTGGCAAAGTACTGTACTCCATCTTGTCACCCATGGCGACCTTAACGATCTTGTAGGTGACGTAAGTTTATCAAAACAGCAGTTAGAGATTACAAGAATGGAACTTGTTGCATCGAGACACAAAGGTAACGAGTTTCAGGAACGACAAAAAAATTTGGCACGTTTTTCCAAGTCAGACGGAGGAGTATGCTAGTATAGGAATATCACAGGTCTGTTCAAAGCCTTGGGAAGAAGTCATGATCCTGACGAATGGTGACTTTTTACTGACTCCAGAAAAATAGATCTGAAGGCCGTTCTCCTCCACACTGGGAGCATGTTATCCAGTACACCACTTGTTTTAGCTCCTGAAATGAAGGAAATGTATAAATCGCTGCAAAAACTCCTCCTTTTGACTAAGTATGATGAATTCCGATGGAAACTCTGCAGCTATTTGAAAGTGGTAGCCATCCTGCTTGGACTACAAGAAGAGTTCACAAAATACTGTTGCTTCTTGTGTTTGTGGGACAACTGTGATGTGCAGCAATACTACATCCAGCGTGAGTGGCCTCCTCGAAGCTCCTACGAAGACGGTGTACACAACGTACGGAATGAACCACAAGTTCAAGCGGAAGATATCATACTTCCACCTCTTTACATCAAGTTAGGCTTGTTGAAAAACAAAGTCAAAGTCTGGGATAAGACAGGTATAGGCTTTGCACACCTGAAGAAAGTCTTTCCAAATTGAAGGAAGGCATTGCGTTGGCCCACTAATTCGCAGCCTGATGAAAGACAGTCAATTATATGCAACCGTCGAAGAAGGCGAATTCAGGGCTTGAAGGCTTTTTAAGAAAATTTGTGCTGGTTTCCTGGGAAATCAAGGGGGGTGCATATACAACTCTCTAAACAACTTGAACATGTGCAACTTCTTACGGCGAATTTTGATGTGTACGTTACACTTTATAAATTCAGCGATGCGTTGCTGAAATCACAATAGGTTGATTTTCTTAGAGTCCTGCTGTTGGTCCAGACTAGAACTACACGTTTTTCGGTGCGTCTAACGAAGCTTTTGGAGCAGCGGAGAGGAGGAGGCCAAGTGAGCAGTGCAGGCAGTTCGAGCAGAAACTTACGTACTGTACATATTTGTGAGTTGGACTCATATAATTCAGATTATCTGATGAATAATATAATCGAAATTAATGATGACTGACTGATAATTCATATGAACAAATTGGTACTAATTTTAATGGTTTTTCTCTTGAAAAACTTGCCAAAAATGCAAAAAGTTTCTTTATGTCCTTCTCTTGGTCAAATTGAAACTACAGTACACGTTTTTTGGTGCGTCTAACAACGTTTTTCGGAGCGTCGGAGTGGAGCAGACCGAGCGACCAACGCAACCAAGCCGGGCAGGAAAACACGTGTAAATCTGAGGGTTGGGCTTAGAGAATATATTTCAGATTGAACCATATTACATTATCTATCTATATATATCTACCCATCTATCTATCTATCTAACAATCAATCAATCAATCAATGTCTGTTTGTCTGTCTGTCCATCTATATCTGTCTATATCTATTTATCTATGTTCATATCTACATTTATTTATCTCTCTATGTCTATCTTTCTACATACATAACTAAGAAAAATTTTGTCTGTTTGTCTGCCTGTCTATCCTTTATAGAAATCAAAGGGGATGCATAAAGAACACTCTAAATGGCTTTAACAGGTGTAACTTTTTACGTCGAATTTAGATGTGTACATCTTACAATTGCTACAGAACTAATTATAAATACAGTAATAGTCAACATGTTGGACACATGGTAGCCAATAACCGGATTTTTTATTTTTTCACTTTTACGATCATATTTTTATTATTAGCTGTCGGAAGGGTGGACGGATTGGTGGGGTGGGTAGGCAGGGTTGGTGGGTGTGTCGGTGGTAGGAAAATAGGTCTATGGTAGAAATATATCCCTGGGAAAATGGTCCCAAGGAGGGACATAGGTTCAATGGGTAAAATGGACCCTGGGGGTTTTCTCCCAAAGGCGGAGTGGCCATCCAGGGTCTTAGGCAACGCTGGTATGCACAGTCATAGGGTTTTACCCAGGCAGCGCCGGTATCCCTGCCAGACATGTAGACATGTACAGTCATAAGAAAAAGTATCGTTACCCCCAGGAGTGTTCGATGCGAATCGTACGTTAGCTGGGCTATGTGAGCGGATCCTTGCTGTTCGCCCCTCCCCTATCTAGTGTTGCCATATCACAATCCCATTACAAGAGTTGGAATAGTGACCAAGAATGAGCCATATGGCAGGGAAATATAGGACGTTTTTGCTTTACCCTGAGTGCCACGCCGGGATTAATAACGAAACTCGGCACGTTTATTATTTTCCTACAATTCAACACTTATTATCTATACAGTACAACAAATAAATTATTTTTAAAGGTATTAAATCTATAGGCATCAACTTTTTTTTTTTTTATGATAGTCTTGCAGGGGTGCACGAGTTCATTTGTTTGCTTTAGATGGGTGGTTAAATGCTTCAGATGGATGCTTCAGACATCTACAAGCTGTTTTGGAAGCAGGGAGGTGGGTATACAAAATATTAAAGCAATGAGACTGAACACGTATTATTATTTTCCTTCTACACAACATTTATTATATGTAGAAAGCAATACATATCATTATTTCATTGAAATTCATTAACTTGGCTTGCATCGGCTGAATTACTATCATACGTCTGGCATGGGTGCAGATACTCATTGCCCATTTGCATGTGTGTTGCCGACTCTACACCATTCTGATATATTTTTATTTAATGAATTCGGTGCCGGATAATAAAACGTATTGTCTCTATGCACAGAGGCCAAACGATCTAATTAGCTTTTATTACCTCTAGCACAAATTCTAGTATCTGTGTCTCACATAACCGACATTGACGGGTTTGCGGTACAAACTTTCCTGTCCCATCATTCCACAGCACTTCGTCGTTGTGTCATAGTGTATAGCTCTGGAGAGTAACGATACTTTTTCTTATGACTGTACACTGTGGGCTGAAAAAGTGCAGGTGAAAGAATAAAGCCCTCTGGAACTTCATTAGTAAAGCATTGCGTGTGTCATGACTTGCCCTGCAGTGTACCATATACTTGTTACAAGCGAGGGTGAAGCATTCACGAGTTTCTCGTCGAATAGTGGCATTTTCTCGTATATGAGCAGACCGACTCGGCCCGCCCCGACCCGACCCGACCATAACGCTATTGAGCTAATATCTCAGCAACCACATGGCCGATCACTGCATGGTTTGCATCATATGATAGCCCAGTTCTAAAGATTCGTTTTTGACAGGTTTCATCACACCCAGGCGGTGCACGTGGCACGTGACACGCGCCGAGTGCAGCATCTCGAAAATCTTTAAAAGAGGGGCACAGGCCAGACAGTTTGTCGTAAAGGCATGAAACTTGATAAGTAGATAGCCATCAATATACTCTAGGCATCCTCTGGATGTAAGGCGACATTTCAATGCTTTCTTATTTAAATGGCCTCGCTTGTACCTCACCGACAAAGGTGTTTTACTGGTTTACCAGATTAATAGCTGGCAAGGTAGCATTTGGTACTGTTCTGCACGTTTGTGTTATAGGTATTGGTGATGAGTTTGCATTGGGAGGGCATCAAAGGCTTTATTTAATGTGTACTGTCGTAAGAATTGTATATTTATGTGCTTCGCCTCCGACCAATGAAGAAGTCAGTTTAACTTTTAAGGATACAGTCGATAGTACGAGTACACATAAATATAATAAGGAATCATTTGCCACCAGTGAAATCAAAGTTTCCAATAAAGGAAGGATAGTAAGTATCTGTCTATAAAGAAAGTTAGATTAACTTACATGTATGCAGTAAACTGTGAAGAACATCATGTCCAAAAGAAAAAAAAAAATGCACTAAATTCTGTAGAGGAATAGAAGTTATCCCCTACATGTCAAGGAAAGCTTCTGGATCTAATAAAAAAAAAAAAAAAAAAAGGCTTTGTTTTTTTAGAAGGCTACTAGATGATCATTATTATATAAAAAAAAAAAAAAGTTCGTATCTATTAAAGAAATTAATTTGACATTAACAAAAAGATTTTAGCACCTACCAGTAAAAAGAAATTATCTGAAAACACTGTATAAACTACAAAGCACTGAGAGAGTGCATACTTTCTCCAATGTCATCGCCATTAAAGAGGATCCGGATCTGGATACGTGGATATAGGATCCGGACCCGGATCTTGATCGGCCCCTTATTTAATCCCCAAACCGCGGGGTTGTCGGAGGCGCGCTGTGCCCATCCAGCGGGGATATTCGCGCTCCGACTGACTTTTTTAAAATAATTGCCAAAACTCAGTTATTAGTCCTAGAATATTATAATTACATATGTATATGGCACATACCTTCAACTTTCTCCTGGGATGTTTGTTGAGCCTTCGTCGACTACCGTAGGACTTGTGGAGACTTCTGAACTTGGGTAACTAAGTCTCCACTTTACACTTCCCGACATCCCCTAATCTGAATACCACTGCCTGATATTATCGCTAGAAACACTATTCAATGATTTCCAAGTACTTTGGAATCAATACTAAAAAAAAAAATACACTGAGAAAGCAATGTGAACCACGAGCGCGTACGAGCCTCCCACTTGCTTGCTCACTCCAGTTCGCCGCTCGTATTCTGTCATTTGTTATTCATATACACACTCACACTTTGTTGTTTCTAGTACTTTATAACACTTATATATATCTACAGTATTTATCGATAAGTTTCCTTCAGTAATTGTAATTTATTTTCACTCCAGGCATTCACTTTCTCGTTCTGTAAGTACGAGCCTCCCACTCGCTTGTTCGCCGCTAGTATTGTCATTTGTTATTCATATACACACACACACTTTATTATTTCTAGTACTTTATTACACTTATATATATCCACAGTATTTATCGATAAGTTTACTTCAGTAATTGTAGTTTATTTTCACTCCAGGCATTCACTTTCTGGTTCAGTAAGAACAACGTAGAGGGCGAAGCTTTCACTTTCATTACTCTATTTGTACTCATATTCTTATATTACAAAGTATTTACACAATGTTACGGACTGTCACTTGCAGTAACTTATAAAACTATATTCTACTGTTCAATCATATTTACCTCCACTGCTTTCACTTGCTATTTACACATTATTTACAATCCCCTTCACAATGTTTTAGAAGTTTTTCCGGCAGTGGTACTCAAAGAAGCAGGGTACGCAGAGGGGAACCTGGCAATCAGCGCACTGCCAAGAGGTGCGTTTGACAGCAGATGGGCGTCTGGTGGTATGCCCACACACCTGACACCTGCGGATCACAACCTTCCTCTTCTCTGTGGCAGGCATTTGTACAAGTCTGTGCCGCTCCAGGTACGCCCTCTGCTCCAGTCTGTCAGGAAGTCTCACAGAGTGGCGCCTTGGAGTTGCTGATGTCACCCTACCATATCTCTCAAGCAGCTGCTGGACACAATTCCTGGCGAACAACCTCAGGGAGAAGGACTTGGGTGGCTTTACCTTCATCTTGTACAGGATGAAGACATTCAGCATCGTCATGTCTAGGAGATGCAGGAACACTTTCCTGTACCACCTAGTATTCTTCCTGAGGCAGTCGATCTCTCCAGTCATCATGTCAGACTCGTCCACCAGCTGCATGTTGATATCGTAGTCAATGACAGCATCAGGTTTTTTCACAGGTTCGCCTGTCCTACGGTCGACCTTCCCACTGTCTTTCATTTCCCCCTTATGCACGGTGGTGAGCATGTGCACGATCCTCTTGTCATGCCACCGTATTGCCAGCATCTTCTCAGACTTGAGCAGGTGCACGTCTCCTCGCTGTGAACTTCCTGCCTCGGGGAATTTGGGGAAGTTGGCACGATTGCTTCTCACAATGCAGCAGGAGCCGATGCCGTGCTCCGAAAGGTATTTTGGAAGTTTCTGTGCTGTACAGTAGTTGTCTGTATACAGCACATGATTCCCACTAAAATACTTTTCAAGCAGCACTTTCACTACACAGCCTGAGAAGCCAAGGGGATGTGTTTTATCGAGATCGACAGTGCTGGCTGAATAGATGACGAAGTCAAGGATGTACCCCGTTTTACAGTCGCACAGTACAAAGAACTTGATTCCAAAGCGATGACATTTGCTTGGAATGTACTGAACGAACCTCAGACGTCCTCTGAACGGAAGCCAGGATTCATCTATGACAACCTTCTGAAATGGGTGGAAGAATGACATACATTAACCCTTCATTCTGGTCAGAATTTCCTGGATCTTCCAGAGTGGGTCAGTCTGGGAAGGTACACCATTGTCGGCGAAGTGCAGGTTCCCCATGATGTTCCTAAAGTGATCTCTGGCCATGTACTTGTTGAAGGTGGGTGATGGTAGTAGGGGGTCCATGGACCAGTAGTCCTTCAACTCATGCTTCTTTGAATGGGGCATGAGAAGCATGAGGACGAAAAACAAAAGTTCGTGGACCCCAAGCATGCTTCAATATTTCATTTTTTCTGCACCAGTAACACTTACAGCACGTTGTGACACGTACCTGTTGGTCTCATCACAAATGTACTGCATGAATTCGTCACCAAGGAAGGCCAACAGGTAGTCAACACACTCAGCATCATCGCCTAGAGTGAAGGCAGGCTGTATCCCTGAGGAACTCTCGTCGAAGTCCAGTTCGTCAGGGACGAAATCAGACCCATCTGTCCACACAAATGCGTCCAGGGTTCCCTCTCATGGCGTAGAATGCTGGATCCGGGTGCGAGAGGGTAGCGGTTGGTGTGAGGCGGACTGGCCTGTTTCATGGTCACCCCGAGTAGCCCTAGTAGCACTAGCATCCCTAACTCTAAATGCTACTCTACTTCTACGAGTTTGGGATTTACCTCGTTTCCTAAGGCCTGCCTTCACTGTAGATGATGGTGTCGACTCCGACGACGACGACTCAGGAGAAATTTCAGCTGAAGATGTCGATGATATGAGGGAGGTTGGGCTGGGAGAGCGGGGTGATTCACCTCTTGACTCATGGCGGGTTGGGTCACAAGGGGCCATTGTGCTAACCCGCCTTCTCTTCACTCCCTTCCCAAATTCCTTCCCTTCCTTCAGTAACGGCTCCTTTCCCTTGGAGCTGGGAGGAACTTGGGAGGGTGGAGCACTGGTACTGGGAGTTGGTGGCACGATTTCCTCCGGCTCATCACCGGACTCCTCACCCGACATTTCAAAATCACTGTCCATCATGATCATAGACAATTCAACCAATTCGCGTTCCACTGCAGAATCACTTAGTCCTTTACCCCTTCTCACGTGAGGTTTTGTAGGGGTAGAGGTCACAGGGCCCTTTTCAGTGGGCGGAGAACTGGCGGAAATGGACGGGCGCGACTGTAACATTCTCACTGTTCGGAGGAAAGTAACTGAGTGCTAGGGGTGGCCGCGTATCGATACCAAAGTATCGATACTGTCGATACTACCCTGGTATCGAAAGTATCGATACAAATCGTGAGGTATCGAGTATTATGAGTACTTTATATAAATAATTACATTTGAGTGATATATTTTATTTCCTCACACTTTCTCCTGGCACTTTAATCACTCTCATACGTCTGGCATCACATTACAGTACTGCGGGGTCTCTGGTTGGGGAATGAATTGGGGGAGGGGAGCACGTTCATTTCAGAAATTTAATAACATATTTCATATGGAGAACAATTACTGTTATTTTAAGAGGCATAGTATGTCACGCTATTAATGATATAATAAAGTTTAATCACTTTGGCAAGCACAGTTATTAAGTAGCAGACTCGAATTTTCATTTGTTTTGTACCATGTCCAGTCCACTGAGTGGCGACTGGCGAGTGCTGCTCTAGACACGTGTACTGGACGAGTGAACAGTGCCCGTGCACTTCCTGTTCAAACTTCAAAGTTCGTGTGGTTGTTGGTATAGACACATATGAATTCGTGTTACGGCCCAGGTGGAAGATGCTAGTGCTCTTCCCTCTTGAGCAGTGACTATTGCTTGGCACTTGCTTGCCATTTTTATCCCAAATAATGGCCTCTGCATCTGGTATGTCCTACTGGGAGATAAGGATCTTGAATCATACTGGGAGGAGCTGTGCACCTTCCACCTGGGGCTGTACCATGAATTAATGTGAACAACTATACTTAATACTGGTAACCACCATATTTATTCTCAGGTAAAACAATAAATCACTTCAGTTATTAAACAAGAGTGACAATGGCCTCAAGAAATGTGAGAAAGCGATGTGCAGTGTGGACATACTTGACGATGGTGATGAAATCTCTGAGAAAGTGTTGTGTCAGATATGTGGAGAAAGAATTGTGCGTAGTGGTAACACTAGTAACATGATTAAACATTTGAAGATTAAGCATCCAGAAGAATACAACAGTGTTGAAGTTAAGCGTAAAAAGGAAGCCCCGGGTACCTCCAAAACCAGTCAACCTTCAGTCTTGGAGAGTTTCAGACAGTCAGGAAACTATCCAGGTTAGTATAAATTTTTCGGCATCACTTTAGGAAGATCTCACGCCCCTTATTTCTAATGTTAGGAAAATAGTAGGATAGGCCTGACTACGAGCCAAATTGGATGTGAAACTCAAGTGATACAGTTTTTATCTTTAATATGTTTATTTCTGTCAGCTCCCCTCTTACCATCATCCATGCATGTTCATGAGTTAAATGTTTTTACCATTGAATAAACCTCTTGCCTTTCTTAGATCAGGAAATGTCAAGAATCTTTTAATTTTTTTCATGCAAAGGGAAAAATACAACTAGTTTCTTTTCGTGCCTTTGTTGTTAGTTTTATGAAGGTTTGGATATTGTTTGTAACTTTCCATATTTTATTGTGTGTGTTTAAGTTACATGAAGTGCCTCTTTCACACTTTACTATTCACAACTAGTCGGCCTATAACCTAGAACACACTTCCTCGGCATACTTTGAGTCTTTCAATGATCTGAACTTCTTCAAACACCTGTACACAGACCGTTATGATTTTATCTTTTACAAGGAAGGAAAAAATCTAGTAGCATGCCAAAACTATTTCTGGATAATAGTTACGTTATGTACTCCAGGTTTTTTTTTTTTTTTTGTGCTTAAAAATCTTCAAATTCTGTACCATTATTTCATTATTTCTGTGAAAATTTATCTGCAACAATTATTATTTTTCAGTTGATAGGTTAAGTTAGGTTAGGATAGGTTAAGTTAGGTCATGTCAGGTTAGATTAGATTAGGTCAGGTCAGGTTAGATTAGGTCAGGTTTAGTGAGTTAGCCCTATAGTACATCAAGATTGTATGAGGAGTAGGGGGACTTGAAACAGTACTAGAATATATTACTTCCAACAATTAATATTTGCAAAAGCAATTGAAGATGTTATTTGAACGTTTGAAGATGATCTAAGAACAAAAAGAAAAAAATGGAGTACGTGTTGTAAATATTTACCCTTTACCCCATTACCTATTATAGAGGGCTCACCCAGGGCAACAGCTATAACTAAGAAACTATTGAAGCTGATAACCATTGACCTGCAACCAGTCTCAGTTGTGGAGGATCAGGGCTTCCAAGAATTTGTCCAGGAACTTGATTCAAGATATGTAATCCCAAGTAGAAGGTCCCTCATGCGCACAAGCCTCCCTCAGTTATTTCAGACTGCGAAAGACAATGTAAAGTTAACTATGGCAGATGCCAATGCCATTACCTTGACTGCAGACTTATGGACATCTAGGGCAGGTGAGGCATACATATCTGTGACCAGCCACTTTATTGATAGTAACTGGATGCTCCATTGACATGTTTTGGAAACCACAAACCTGCCAGATGAACACACTGCTGATGCAGTTGCAAATAAACTGAAAACCATTGTTGATGACTGGGAGATTGCGATGAAAATATTATCTGTAGTTACTGACAATGGAGCAAACATGGTAGCTGCAATTCGTCAGTTAGGTCATAGACATATACCTTGTTTTGCTCACACCCTCAGTTTAATAGTAAAGGATTCACTGAAAGAACATGAGACATTAGGCAAAGTGTTGCAGAAGTGTAGCTCAGTTCTAAGCTTCTTCCATCACAGTAGCAAAGCATCAGACAAACTCAAGGAGATTCAAAAGCAACTGAGCTTACCAGAGCATAAATTGATCCAGAGTGTTGAAACACGATGGAATTCAGTGTTTTATATGATAGAGAGAATTGTTGAGCAAAATCAAGCTATCACCACTGCTCTTTGTCTTCTAGGAAGAAATTCATTATGTATTGATCAGGATGATTTGCAGGAGCTTAAAAAGCGATTGCAGCACTGCAACCCTTCGAAGAGGTAACGCGAGAAATCTCAGCAGAGAAGTATGTTTCAATATCTAAAGTAATTCCTCTCACTACAATACTTATGAAAGCTTCTGCAAATCTATCAAGATCAGGCAACGAGTTAGCAGGCTACTTGGTGCAGCAGTGTAGTAGACGCATTGCAATATAGAGATGAATTACCCAATAGCAGTCAGTACATTCTTAGATCCCAGGTTTAAGGGCCTCCCATTTAAGAGCAATGAATCAATGGAAGTGGCTAAAACTAAACTAATTCGTGAGCTGCAGACAGAAAGACAGGATCAGTCAATGCAACAAGTAGATGGATTGAGTCCATCAGATGAGTCAGTCCCATCAAATACTGGTATTTGGACAATGTTTGACAGTGCAAGGGAAAGGTCACAGCAGGATCGTTCTGTATCTACAGAGGCACATGTTGAAATAAGAAGGTATGTTG
>JAGKTI010005291.1:27770-45827 GCA_018397915.1 Birgus latro | reverse complement strand
ACACACACACACACACACACACACACACACACACACACACACACACAAACAAACAGACAAACCGAGTGATAACAATATCCTTCTTGGTATCAGCCTAAATGAACATTATGTTCTTACTCGCAAGTGTGATCCATTCACTGGAAGGAAAAAAAGTTGTTTATTTTTATATATTGTATGTATTATTTTAAAACTAATAGTCAGTGAAAAAGGAATTTGGCAGGTGAATTTGAAAGAGCAAAAACATGTAGGTTGTTTGGCAAGTGACGAGGCATCAAGATCCCAGGGGACTGAATTATGTACGGATGCTTATGTGGCCCATTGTACTACGTATGGTATTCATAATTCTTCTAATACAGTATATTCTGTCCTTATAAATCAAACTTCATGATATTTCCAGGAGGGAGAAGCGTTTTATGAATTTTTACTTTTTGTTATTGTTGTCTTTATTTCAGGAGTGCTCACATTGGTACTCCCCTGAACCTGCAGCTGATAACATCCCGTAACTTTGCTAAACTAGACGGCACTTCCCCCTTGTATCTAGGCAAAGAAAATCTGCTACAGGCTTCGATGGCCTGGCCAGTGCCTCATGATGCCCCATACACACCTCAGATTGATAAATGGCTGAGGATTATATCACAGGTGGGTAAAATAATTCAGTCTTCTAGCTTAAAATGTTTTATACGAAATGCCTCCCTACCTGAGTAACAATGACCTCAGAGAGCAATATTATTCAAGTTCTCTTTGTAGTAGAGTTATTTATTTGACATGGATGATGTCTTACATATTTTATTTTTGCAGCCTCCAAGCACTTTTACCTAGCTGCAGATAAAGCCTTAGTGATGACTGGGTTTATGAAGGTTATCACAAATCAGTTCCAAGCCTTCGAAAGGTTACATCCTGAGATGTTTAAATATTATCTAAAGATGGCAAGAGAATTGAACTGAGTTATTAGGTAATACTGTGCTGCTTCCATAACTCGGTCATATGATACCGGATAACCTGAATATCAAAACCAATTCGATATCTCCAGTAAGGGAAAAATGGTAACAAAATAAGTAAATTATCAATCCGGTAAAAAGGTATAAGAAGCTCACCTCCTTAAGAAAACGAAAAACATCGGATAGCCAGAGGCTCCTCCAAATATGAAGAAAAGAGAGAGTAGGCATCATTTGTCCCTTTATTCCTGTAGAGAAACCTCCAACGCAGGTCCCCTAGTCTCGAACACATGACATGTACTTGACAGACTTAAGGGGTACCAGTCAGCCATCACAATATGGGTGAGCCCAGCCACACATCAGGAAACCATGAGTAAACCGTGAGTACCTAATGTGAGGCCAGGCAACAGCCACCTCCAATCGCCGAGGCACTACCACTCGCAGAAAAACATCCCTTATTTTATTATTAACAGCAGCATTCCACAGAGTCCGCCAAATATCGTGTCACATACTTAAAGTGTCATATCGTAAGGGGGAAGGGGGTAGATGGCATGGGTCATCGATAAGAAGCGGCTTTTTCTCAAGCATTTGCCCTCTCATTGCCATCCACACCAACATGTACATGAACCTAACAAAAGCGGACTACTTTGCTTCTTCTCAGAATCAAGAAAACTCACTCGTGAAAGGCAAAAAAAAACATGTAATGAGCTGAATTTAAAGAATTAATGGTCAAAAAATGCTTTGAAAAGCACTAAAAACTGTAAAAGATTCGTCCTCATCTGTTAAAATCAGCTGCAGTCAATTCTGAAGGAAAGAGAGGAAATCAGAAGAATTTCTCCCCTTACAACATCTTGGATATTCGCTTCAGGATATTCGCTTCAGACCCGACACCAGTGACTCTGAACCACTTGTATATACAAGGGCGGTTCCTCTGTGATCGGAAGAATGTTCCAAAAATAGCTGATGGAGAGAAAGAGAAGAGGCAGAAGAGTTTGTAATCTCAAAACTGCACACGTGCACCTCGGGATGGTATCACTGAGCGACTTCAAAGAGTTGGATAGGGCAGGCACATTCTGCAGAGAACCCTAAATCTCCCACAATCAGCCTGACGCTTTCCCCAGTAGAATGTGAAATGTGATGCTGAGAAACACTAAGTGTGTGACTTTGAACCATCTTTATATCCAGGGACAGTTCCTCTGTGAATTGACTACTGTTACAAAAATAGCTGACAACTGATGAAACCCGAGAGAAGAGACAGAAGGTTTAGTATCCTCAAAATCCCGGCACACCTGCACCTGTGGAAGGTACCATGGTGCAATTCTTGGTAGCCATTCAGGGCAGACAGGCTATGCCGAGAGATCTAAATCTCCCATAACCTGCCTGACCCTGTACCCAAATGAACGTGGCGTGCAAGGATGAGAAACATTATACTGAAAAATTGCCTGCTTTGATACATAATCAGTAGTGAATGAGTCTGCAACATGTATCTCCCTGTTCCAGCAGTGAATGATTAGTAACTTGCACTGTAGATAAAAGGAAGGAATGCCAGCCTCCACAAGCTAGGAATTGGGCAGGATCTGAAAGCACTAGTAGCAAGACGCAAAACTGCATGATGAATTGGTTGAGAACAGCCGCAGTACAATAGAGGTGGAGTGCACCTCGCAGCCATGGGCACTCCTTGATCGCACTAATGCTTGATACAGGTGTAGGAGTGTCCTCTGATCAGCACCCTATGAAGTGTGAGGTACTGAGACAGTCCCTTCAGCAAATTCATTGTTTTCGTACAAGACACTCATAGATGTTCCAAATGTGAAACTCAAGCAACCTGACAGTCAAATGTTAAGCCAAGAAACGTGGTATTCTCCATGCACTGTAGTAGACACTAGCCCCTTTAATCTATGGAAGTGCATAATACATTCTTGCTTAAAGTAAAACGAAAATCTCTTTGGTCTGGCCACCTAGCCACCCTTTCGAGCACCAGCTTCATTCTTCTTTCAACAGTACACATCCAGGAAACAGCAAACCATATCACTAGGTCATTCAAATAATTGGAAGAAGACACCTTCTGTGGCAGGGAATCAAACACACCATTGATGGTTACAGCAAGCAAAGGAACATTTAGCAAACTCCTCTGTGGAAGACCCTCCCTGAACTTGTAGGAGGGAGTGAGAGAGCATATGGACCCGAAACCTGTGGTTCAACAAGAAGTCCCAGCAGAACAATGGTAGGTGGCTGAGCATCCACAAACTGTGAAGTTGACTCAGGATGCCGTGGTGCTATGGCGTATCACAAGTATGTCTTTTCCAGGTCAACGAACAAAATTGCAAGATGTTTCCCAGATGCTAAAGCCTGACAGACTGCTGACTCAAGAGTGATGATGTAGTCTGATATACATCTCATCCTATGAAACCCACTTTGTGACGTACAGAAGAAACCTCTTCTTTGGATACTGAACTATCGTCATATTAACTATCTTCTCAAATGGTATGCATACACAAGATGTCAAACAAATGGGACCATATTTAGGCACATTAGAATAATTTGTATGTGGTTTATGAAATGGAAGAACTATACCCATCTTCCAATTAGTGGATACTTATCTTTAAACCATATCCGTTTATAAACTTCTAATAAAAACAGCAGAGAATCGTACCCCAAATGGCAAATCATAGCATAATGAATGTCATTAGGTCCAGGAACAAAGTCACTACTCTGCTGGAGAGCAACCTGCAGTTCACAGACAGCAAATAAAACAAGGTTAGTTTTCACTATACAAAAAGGAAATACCGAACCTTTCCTGTTGGCCCCAGAAAAAGCTATATAGCTTTTGTTTGCTTGTCCATCCCTGGGCAAAGGCTTCAGGGGCCATCCCCAAGTCCCAGTAGTCCTCCTTGGGGCCCAGCAGTCCAACTCCATATGTCACCACTTCGGCCATAATACCCACCATCCATATGGAATACATGTTAGGGCTGTCACAAGCAGTACTGGTGTTCTGGTATTAGAGGGGGTACTTTTACAACATATCTGCGCATCTTCCAGTAGATCAGAAAAGTCTGCTTTTTATGAAATTCATATCCCCTGACCCAGCCAGGATTTGAACCTGGGTCCATTAGGACTGCAGGTCGCCTCTACCGATTCACCAAGGGCAGAAGCTACTTCAAAGGAGTTGGATATAGATCAGTGGCGCAGCGAGGGGGGGAGGGGAGGGCATGATGCCATGGCCCCTCCCTTTGACTATGAGGTCGAAATTCCGAAAACCGCCTAGCATCATGGGCAACCATCACTGTTTCCGCCCATTCGTGGAAATAACACGGAAATATCAGTGATGTTATTTCATACAATTCCATGCTTCAACAGTGAATTAGGCTTGTCAAAACATGAGATCAAGATTCTTAAATGATGCAAACGGTGGGGCTTAGCAATATAAATTAGTCGAGATTATCGTGGGTGAACTTTCCTAGTCCGAATTCAGCAAGAGTTAGAGAGTGAATGAGTCGTACGTCTGGCATGTATATGGCAGCCGACGGCGTATGCGCGGCGCATGCGCAATGAACGCAAGGAGTCAGGATTTCATGCTACACCGGGTTCCATCTTTAGTTCAGCTTCCACTTCCACTAAACGTTGTTGGACGTATTGACGGTTAGTGGATATATTTGGCCCTTTTCTGGACTTTTATAATCATATCTACTGAGAAGTGATTAAAACACATTATTGTTTAGATCATTTTTGGCCTTACAGGTTCAAAACTATCTTTACCCTCTCCAGCCACATAGACGCACTTGATATTTTACTCTGGGTCTCTGACTAACGCCTACGGTTTTACTCGTCACAGGGAGACCGCTCGAGGCGGGGGGGTGTTGAACTATCTCCTTATTAGGCTCGCAGAAATGTATGCTGCCACTGTGATTTGAGGTGATATGTAATTTTGATGATGCAGCTAAATGCACTTTTTTGGCAATGAATACTCAGACAGTGATGTGACTGTATTTTATCGCAGTGGTATTCAATCTTTTTCAGTTATACACCCTTGACAAGTAAATGAAGCAAGTTCATTAGCAGTTCAAGTTTGAGCTAAGCTGAAACTGAGGGATGATGTCCTCCAATGCTCCACGCAACAAATTATCGACTTGATGACTATGAAAGAAGAGAACTCAGGCCTGCAAAGGTTAGTTGTTGGCATCGGAACGAGCATTTCCATAGCTTTTTCACCGGTAGTCCTGCATTGAGAAAGGAATCCAGAACTCTCATATTTAGAAGCGTTGAATTTGATTTTCTAAATCATACCAATAGATCGGTTCCTCAGACTCATTAGCAAATGGATTGGCAATTCACAGCTTCTGCAGATTGTTTTATATTTTCAACTTATGTTACAGTCGTCATTTCAGTTTCTGTTTGCTTCTGTACATGTGTGAACATATAAATCGTACATAATATTAATTCCTTCAATTTCCCGCATTATCATCTATATTTTTTTCTTTATTCCATTCACGAAACTTCACTTTGGTTATAGGTTTTCAACAACGGATATACGATGTGGACATACAGTACTCAGCTGAATTAAATTAGATGTACAGGCAATGAATGTTATGCGTATACTAGAACGAAAGACGAACATAGAATAATTTTAGCATGTGGTGATTAGTGAGGAGGGCAGGTCCCCCTCCCCCCCTTGGACAAATCCTGGCTGTACCACTGCAGAAGATCCCTGAATTTGAACTACAAGAAAAGGAAAAGGTGAATACTTCCCCATTATTTTCATCACCTTCTTCCAGACCAATTGTAAAGAACTGGATGAGGTGACAAACGAGACATAGGTTCTCTACAAGGTATGATGTGGGTTCTTTAAAGCCCACTGATAACATGCATGAACTTTTATAAACTGAATTTAAAAGAAGATATCTTTATTCCTAAACTTCCTACAACCTGCTTTGTAGACACACCTATATAAAGGACACTCCTCATCCCACAATACTGTAGTCTTGACTACAGTATTCTGCAAACTCTGCCCAGTCAACTATATACCCGCTTCACTAGCATCAGAGCTACATGCATTAACCACAGTAAGGTAATGATCAGTACATGCAAGTCAGACAAAATCTCATGAAATGTTTAACGAAGATCAGTAACACATAGAATACCATTTTGTACATGAAATGTGTCAGGTCTCCCGTGCTCAGAAGAACCTGGTCCAAATCCGCAACAAAAGATGCCAGATCACAATGGGTGTTACATATAAATTTCCCACAGAAAGCATGACGCGCATTTACGTCACCCATAACAAGAAATGGCCCAGGAATCTGACGAATAAAGGGGTAAGGGCAGGGGGGGGGGGGATAAAATAAAGGCAACAGAATATGTAATTCCTCTCCAGGTGTAACTGAACTGCCACAGCCTGATGCAGAGTTGGAGAGAAAACGGAGTAAATGGAACATCAGTACAGCACAAAATAGCAAAACCTCCATGAGAACCACAATCCCTAAGCCCTAGCGAGTGTAAAGCTGTACATCATCTTGTAGCAGGAAAAGTCTTGCCTCCGACCATAGTCTTTTGGAGTCAAACACAGAAGGTGTGAAACTCAGACGGGATAATTGAAGCTCCTCACAATTTGCTCTAAAACCTAAACAGTTTCACTGCAGAACAACTGTTACAGGACTGGGCATGTTTGATTATTTTCACGCAAATGGTGAGAGAATATTACCGCAGCTTCTAAAACAATATCACAAAAGGTGGGTTACATCCTTGGCCACTACAATGAACTCTCGAAAACTCTGAGTTGCTACACGTGGCATTTTGTGGGAAAGGTTTTTAGCGTACCACCATTCGTCTACCAGGTTATAGCCCCAAAGATTATACAGCCCAAGCTGGGGATCCCTTTTTATTTATGTTTTGAAACCGCACCAAACCGTCACCCCTGGGTGACAATGGTTTCTATAGGGTTAAACTAAGAAAAATTTCATTGCGAAGTCTTTTCAAACACTTTGTAAAATGAAAGACAAAAGCATTAGGCGGCTGGATGAAAATCAACGTCAAGATATCTAGGCTAGGGTACAAGATGTCTACAGACCCAATGTGAAGAACATATTATCCTTCGCTGAGATATTGTTCAAAACGCAGTTTGGTATATGGATGCTGGCATTCGGTCGTCTTTGATTAAATCCTAACCAAAGGTTAGTCATTGTTGTCCATCTAGATAGTCAGTATTTCCTTAATGTCTGGTGAAAAATTTTCCACAACTACTCGAGATATTTTGGGAACACACACACACACACACACACACACACACACACACGCAAACACTTACACTCACATACAGTCCCGCACAAACACAAAAACGCACACACACAAACACATACAGACAAACACACAAACACACTCACAAACACACGCACACAAGCACTCATATACACAAATACAAACACAGAAACACACAACCACAGAAACACAAACACGCAACACAGACACACAAACACACACCTAAACACACACGAACACACAACACACAAATGCACACAAACACAAAATTACACAAACACAAATACATAAATACACACACACACACACACACACACACACACACTGACGCCAACAAAAACTGGATTATCTTGCCCTGCTAAAAGCGGGTACCAAAAATCTGATATCACTCAGCTGCAGCATCCCACCACTGTTTATGGATCTGGTAACTGTGTATTGTAAATAAGTATGAATACCAAACTCCAATACCAGAATTATGTCAGATAACCAGGATGTAAAGAGAAAAACATATTGTAACACGAATATTTGACTGACCTATATATTAATATTTTCCTCTCTTCACTACCTACTGATAAAGCTGTTTTTGTTGTATAGACTCGTTACTCCATCTGAACAGGTTGATACCCTTCCAGTGACGATTCCACATGATGCATTAAGTAATTTTTTTTTTCACTTATAAGATTTGCTTTATCTGGAATCGTCTACCAGCACAGATCGTTTAAAGTTCCTGAACAGAGCAATTCAGAGTTTTCCAGACATGACTTTGTGGTAGATTGAATACTTTCTCCAATTTCTTAGCCTGCCCTTTTTCCCCCGGGTTAGGTGTGCATCCTTCTTAGGTGTGCATCCTTTAACGTGCCCGATTCGTAGGTGAAAGAGGTGGGTCATGGTATTACCTAACTCTGTCTATTGCCAAACGCCTCGATCCCGTAAGGGGTGGCCACAAACAAATCGCCCTCATGCCGCCCTGTCCACTTGCACTTCACTGCCTTGCTCCCATCTAACACCCAGGTCTCATATACCTCTTCAGTCCATCCGGCCTCCCCGTCCCTTTCTCCCCCTCCATCTAACTCGCGTAGATTCTCTTCGTTAGTCTCTCGCTCTCCATCCTTTCCACATAGTCAAACGACCTCACTGTATTTCTCCTAACGCCTTCAATCACATCCACATCCACATCACCGCAATCCTTCACTTCCTCTTTTGTCAGTCTCTCTCTCCATGTAACTTCACATGCACCTCACTACTTATTTCCACTGCTCTCACTCTTCCAACAAGGTCCAAGCATCACTTGCATACGTTAGAGTTGATATCACAATACTGTCAAGCAGTGACTTTTTTATTTCCATGCTCACTTCCTTCTTCCTTACCACTGCTTTCAAAGAACCACCAACCTTTCTTCCTTGCTGTACCATTTCAAGCACCTCGGCCTCTAAACTTTCATCCTTACTCATCACAATACCCAAGTACTTAAACGTACTCACATTTTCCATTTCCTCCTCAATCAGCTTCACTGTACATTCAGTGACTTCAGTTCTCTGAAAGACAATAACTATACTCTTCCCCACATTCACCTTTAGATTCCGTTTCTTACACACACTCCCAAACTATTTCACCAAGCCTTGCAGTTCCCCTTCGTCTTCATTTCAATTAACACACCACTAAGTACACTTCGTAACACCTTCTGAGGTACTACTTCTCCATAGAACCCCGTGCCCCAACTCTCTCTCTCTTTCTGTAAGAAACATTTCCGATAACATGTTATGCCAGGGATATTACCCTACATGCGAAAATCGGGGAAATCTGCATAATATATACCTTCACTGTTTTGGGAACCTGTAACAGTTGAAGATTTTTTTTTTTTTTTTTGGTTAGTAAAATAGGCATTTCATACCGACAATAAAAGCGTTTAAAAGAAAGGGATCGCATAGAGACAAATCTGATTCTGTGAAATCTTGCTTCGTATAGACAGTTTATTGGCATATACTAATATATGACACATTTTGCAAGAAGTGTTAAAGGTTTTCGTTCCAGTGGCTATTCCTGTGCCAGAGGGAGCAGGTTTGTAAACAGAGCTGTCAGTCCGTGGCAGGTGGCCTTTGAAAACAGTGGCATATACTTCAGATGTACCCCAACCGTGTTATTCATTGAAATTTATACTTGTATAACTTCAGTAACAATTGAGATCTATACGAATATATCAGATTGCTCAATACCGTTATCACATTATTCCTATATAGACTTCTGCACCAAAGAATCGTCATTATCAAGAGTCCAAAATATGAAAATAATGATTTAATTTAAAAGAATATTAAGAATTTTGAGGATGGTTAGCATTTACTTGTAACCATGTAAAGTGATACCGTGCATGCTTGTACCAAAGCTATATGATTTAAATGAGATAATCTGTTCCACAGGTTTGCTCCAGTGATTAAACACCAGAGTTTAACATATATTTACTGAATGCAGTTTGAAAAATGTATCAGTGTTAATATTTTAAACAAGTGCTTATTTTTACTTTCACCCTGAAGTAAAGTAGCAAACATTCTTTTCTGATGCATTGTAGACTAGCTAATATAGGTAATTTTGTAACTAAAAAATATTGTCTCTTTTTTTCATTACACTAAATTGTCCGTCTTGATTAAGCAAAATACTACGGTAATTATCGTATTTGTACGATTCATATGCACGTTATCATTTTCCTCAAGGATTATAAAAAAGATAAATTAGGGATGAAGATTATGTTCTCTAATAATAAAATAAAGAAGCGATTACTGACAATGAGGTCTGACTGCTTAAAAGCATGCTACATTGGGATGTGTAGTGGCAACATTATTTTTGGCCATTGTACTATATATCGAATACTCCAAACAGGCCGATAAGATGTTGTTATAGTAAATCTGGGTACCAGGGGGCGGAACAGAATTCTTAACTGTTGCCTGAACTATCACCGAACCAGCCACTTTTAGTCTAAATGGGAGACAGGAACGACCAGTCTACACTGATGCTTTATATTTAATACATTCACTTTATCAGAGTTGTAGAACAGATTGTTTAAAAGATTCTTAACGCGTTGTCTTTTCATTCGACACTGTGCATATCCATATATCGGGTGACTGTGTATAAGTTCATTATGTTCAATGTACTAGAAGTCAAAAGGGTAATTATAAATGTTATATTATTGTGGGTTAAGAGGTTCCTACACAATTCATATAAAAAATAGAACAGTTACTAAACTGGGACTTGACGAAGACTATTCTAGGTTCTGCAACGGCTCATTATTGCAACTTTCTATTTCCAGGCTGGTCTGTTTAAGCAGTGGAAAAAGGAAACTGGAAGCTGCTGCAAGTGAAAGTTGAATGAAAAAGAGGGAACAAAGAAAACACCAGGAGCAGAATAGAACAGAAAACAAACAAACTAATTTCAGGAGTCTGTCAGTTACCCATATACAGGGACCTCTGCTATTTCTCCTGGTGGGCATCACCCTGGGCAGTGTGGCCTTTGTGGTGGAGAGGCTGCTGGTGCCGGAGCCTCACCTTTCTCCTACACTGGGACTGACAAAACTAATGTCAGACTGAAAAGTTTTCCATACGATTCCCCCTGGCAGAATTTTTTAGTGATAGAAAACATGTTCATAACATAATTTAGTATATGAACTGAGTCTTCGGGCATCATTATTGTTACATTCATGCTATTAGTATTTTTTTTTTGGAAGAAACATGAATATAATAGAAAAGACGTTCATGGGTGTAGATGTTTTAATAAGGTATTTTGAGCATTAAGAAAAAATGCTAGTCAACAAGTCCTTACACTTATGAGGTGTATGCAATGACGGATTCTGAAAAATAAAAACTCGAAGTAATGTACATGTATTATTTTGTCCAATCTATAACACCACGTAACACAACAGTGTTAACATTAACTATTCCTGCTACTCTTAGGGAATGAACATACTGTACTGGTGAAAATGATATAGCCGAAATTCTTAATGCACTATTTACCATTATAGTAGATATACAATCCATATTTTTTTCTTCACACTTCATCATTCAGATGGTGACAATAGAGTAAGATGAAAATGTCCGAGGTGTAACCCAAAAGATCCCGATATTTCACTAAGTAATGAAGAAAACTTATATCAAGTCTAATCACAACCGTCTCCTTTGGAGTAGTCCCTTTGGGCGTGCAGACGTCGATCCCATCTCTATCTTCTCCTACGATCGGAACGCGTTTTGGAAGTCCTTGAGCATCAGCATGTTCAAGACCTGTGATTTTCTCCTGGAACTCTTAAGTGGTGTCAAATCTTAGTCCTTTAAGCTGGATTTTCATTTTGGAAAGATGGAAAAAATCACAGGGGGCTAAATCTGGTGAATGAGGGGGATTGGAGAAAACTGACATGTTTTTGATACCCAGAACTGCTGAACATCAGAGGCACTCTTCACGGGTGCATTCTCAAGGTGACGCACCCATTTATTTGCGTGCTACTTCTTTGGACGTTTTCGCCTCATGTCGCTAGAGAATGCATTGGCAAGTTCCATATGATAGGCTAACAATGTCACAAACATCTTGGACAGTCCTCCTGCAATCACTGAGGATGGCTGCATAAACTTTGGCCACACAGAAGTTGAACTGGTGGAAGGGCAACCAGAACGAACATCCTTATAGGTTGACGATCGTCCATTTTTTAAATGCTAAATCAGTAGTAGGTTTGTGTAATACCCAAAGAATTGTACTTAATGCTAGCTTTAAAAGTTTATCTGCTTCTGCTGCGTTCCTCCTGAGTTTCATACAAAAGTTGATCCACACAATTTGCTCTTTCACATCCTCCATTTTTAAGACCACAAGTCGCAGACTAACCCAAACACAGCGATAAAAACACACACATGCAGTGGACGCATCCACCCTGCACAATACCATTTGACATACTAACAAACAAAAAGTGAATGCACTGCCACCCATCATCCACACACCGTACAACAAACGGGGTCCGACCTGCTTTCAAATTTCAGGAACTTTTGGGTAGCGACTCCAATTGTTGACATTTCACAAGCCTCATATCAAGAGAAGAATTAGAGAGGGAAGTGTTTATGCTGTGGCATCAGTATAATTGGGCAGTTCTGTTGCCTTTCTATAAACGTTCCTTAACACCCTGTCCATCGAAATAGCGATCTGGATCTCAAAAAATGGACAGTTAAAATTCATACATTTGATTTCATATCCAGATGGATCTGGGGCAACAACAACAGTAACAACAAAATCATCACCACACCATCATCAACAACAGTAGCAACAAAACCCTTGTCACCACCATAAACAAAACAGCAAACATCACCACCACCACCACCACAACCACCAACAACAGCAACAACAACGGTGTCAGTGAAACAGATTTTTTTTTTTGTGTGTCCGACTCTGGGCATAGGCTTCACAGCCTGCTATCAAGGCCCAGCAGTCCTCCTACATACCATACACCTCTACATATCACCACTTCGGCGCTAAAACCCACCGTCCATATTGAATACATGTTAGGGCTTTCTCATACAGGGCTGGTGTATTGGTATTAGCGGGGTATTTTCACATGTCGGGGGGTCTTCTGGTAGACCATTAAAGCCTGATTTAATGAAATTCATATCCTTAAACTGTTCCCTGCCCCAGTGGGGATTTGAACCTGGGTCCGTTGGGACTGTAGGCCACCTCTCTACCGATTGAGCAGATGGTTCAGATAGTCTTCTAATATTTCAGAATCTTTAATTCAACTCATCAACATACAAGTTACTGGAGCCACTGTGCCTCACGATGAAACACGAGGAAACTTACCTACAGTACAGAAGTACGGATGTAGTAATGGACATTACGGAATTTTGTTAAGTGCCATGCAGAGATTGGCTGGAGTATTGTTGCCATATGCAGGGAAATTTGCCTGTTTTAGGGAAATTCTGAATTCAAAAGGGAAAAAAGGAAGAAAATTCGAAATCAATAAGAAAACAGGGAAATATTACTTGAAAGCCTTAAATATGCAGAGAGAGAGAGAGAGAGAGAGAGAGAGAGAGAGAGAGAGAGAGAGAGAGAGAGAGAGAGAGAGGAGAGAGGAGAGAGAGAGAGAGAAAATCTTGTTCAGTACACACAAGACATGCGTGAGTACTGAATGGAGTCTATCGACGTGACATACGTACGATTCACGATGCGAGACGAAAGTGTACCTGTGACTGATAGGCATAAGCACAAATGTTCTATATGAATACTGAGCCTTAATGCCCAATGCATAAGATCACTTCTAGCATATGTTATTTACGCAGTTTACTTTCCTGTTTCTTCTACTTTATTGGGGGGAGATGGGACTGGGGCACCGCTAAGGCGCAAACCCGTCAGTTATCCCAGAGAATTTGACGAGACAGGATGAACCACTGCTTCTAACAAGTCCGAGCAATAAAGTCCTCAAACTGTGAAAATGACACTCTGCTTTCAAAAGTTAAATGTAAACTTGAAATTCATACCCAGAAATATTTTCAAAAGTGGGAAAATGATCCCAAATTTAAAGGATGGCTAAATAAGAGGAAAAAAGGACGAATACTTTCACTGTAAAGCTTGTAACAGATGGGAAAGCCGGAAAGTCTGAAACAGAAAAGCATGCAGATGGGAAAAAGCACAAGAAGAGTATAGAAATGATAAAAACAACTAAAAGTGGTCTGGATGTGCCAAGTGTTAGTGGTCGAAGAGAAGAGGCACAAGTGAAGGAAGGTGAAATCAGACTCGTTGGATTCCTAAATGAACACAATCTTCCACATCCTGCCACTGAACATCTAGTGCCTGCAGTTGAAGCAGCCTGCCCTGCTTTAGACACTGCTAAGACCTTCAAATATGGTAGAACATAATGTACTGCAATAATAAAGAATGTGTTAGGAACTGAAGTGAAGGATGGTATTTACGAGCTTTTAAGAAATAAGCCCTTATCACTTGTAGCTGATGAGTCAACAGATAAGGGATGTACACTCACTAAAATAATTATCAGCACCCCATACTTCGATACCTTCTGTAACTCACTGGCACATACTCGGTAACAGTTGGTACACCCGATTCTCCCTCTCCCTTTATATCCCCGCTCCCCCCCCCCCCCCCCTCTCCCCCCCCCAATCGTATACCTCCCATAGCTTCATGTTGTGTATAATGAATAATTCATAGCAATGGACAATGCTCAAAGGAAAGTTTCAATGAAGTATCCACCATATAATACATAAATCCAAGTGCTATTATTCTCCTTGACACCCATCGTATCATCGGTTACCACCTTAGGATCTTCTGACTCGTTGTGATAGTGACAACCACCATTAGCATTTAAAGAATGGGTTGGTGGCACACTCAAACACTTCCGCTTCCAAAGAACTATCCTACGGTATTATATCAGAGGTGTCTCATGATCCTTCTTACTACATCCTTCTTCTATAGGATTTTTAAGTTTTATTATTCCCTTCTTAGTACCAGTCTTTAATATACGTTCTCTCTTACCACTCGTTTTCTTTTAATCACCTGTCTTTTTTAACTAAACATTTTTTATTGGAGATCTTCTGTAACTGGAGCCAAGCATTTTATAGGAACTATCTTTTCCCTCATTAACACCAATGAGCCTTCACCGCTGCCTACTGTAGCACTAGATTACTCTTATTCGATTATTTATATTAACCAGGGACAGATCGACTGTCAGGGGAAAATGGGAGTTTTCTCTGGCGTGACGCCAGATGTCAGGGGAAATTTAAGTATTTCCAAGAAATAATGAAATATTGTATAATTTGTATACAATGTATAGCTAAGTGTGCTATGTCACTTCGCCAATTCTCTGGAGTCGAGAATTATAGACTTTCTCAACGGTACGCAGCAGAGACTAGACGCTCTATTGGGCTGCAATATTGTACCGTTGGCCTACGAGAAAGTTTCTTCTCCCCCCCCAACAATAAAAAAAAAAATGATAATAATAAAGATAACAGGCTCTTGGCTGAGCCAAACTCCTAGCTAGCACAACGGATTTAAGGAGTGATGCCAAAGCTGGCCTAAGTACCAGCCATGATTTAATTCAAAAGTTGTGCTAACGTAGAGTAGCAAAACTGTATTAAATGAGTGGGAAAATTAAACACGGCTGTTATACTTTAACAAAGCTCAAGAAAACGAACTGTAAATTTATTAATGACAGCAAATGAATTTATGTTACATGAAATTCAAGTCAAATGAAGGAATACACTCACTCACTCAGACACTCAGATAACGGCTAAATATTTCAAAAAGCTTAAGCCTAGAAAAAACCAGAAAAATACTGATCGGTATGGATGAGACTGTACTGTAGTCGATCACCAAGAGGGTGGGAGCTCGGGAACACACGCCGATTCAAGCCGAGATCTGAAATAAAGAATTCACTCGAGCCTCTAGAGTCGTACGACCCAATTCGTTCCGTGACTAAGAACAGACTGAGCTCTCATTTGAATACTCGATGCGGCGAGGGTGGGAGCTGCGCGGGCATGCGCAACAGGCCCGGAGCAAAACCCGACAACTTAAAATTATCGTACATATAATAATTTGCTCCTCACAAAATCACTGGATGTCATGATTTAACTTAACGTGATTTTACAATGAAGAAAATTTGTGACATCGACAATGTTTCAACCTATGAAACGAAATTATCAGTACACTATGGTACTAACCATAACGAAATGTACTGGAAAATATGACGTGCCATAGTATAACCTACTAATAATGCCATTAAGATAAAGGAGATAACCTACAAAATTATAACATCTGATACATGAAGTGAATGATCTTTACCTGTAGATACGAGCTCACTGCAGTTTCCCTAAGGGAAAGTTTCATAGTTTGTTATGTCCATCCTTCACTTGAAATTGTTATATTCCAGAACACCCTATGACCCACTACTGAATCTAAATCAGTAGCAAGAAAAAGGCATGCAGTATAGCACTCTTCTGTAAGCATTCAGCCCACTGAAAAACACACAGTTTAAATAATAGATAACGTGCTAACGGCAGTTTCAAATATATATAAAGTACACTAACCGATGTTTCAGGCTGTCAGCATACTCGACATTGCTATTTCCGCGCTAAAATGGTGCCCGTTACATAATGCGGAGCACTTTAACCTAGAGCTCTTGTTGAAAATGGCTGCGGGTTTGTCACGAATTTTCTTCATTGTAAAATCACATTAGTTAAATCGTGACATCCTGTGATTTTGAGGAGCAAATTAATATATACGAAAATTTTTAGTTGTCAGGCTTTGCTCCGGACCCATAGCGCATGCGCGCGAGCTCCCACCTGCGCCGCGTCGCGTATTCAAATCAGTCTGTTCTTAGTCACGGAAAGATTGGGTTGTACGCCTCTAGAGGCTCGAGTAAATTCTTTATTTCAGATCTCGGCTTGAATCGGCGTGTCTTCCCTAACTCCCACCCTTGTTGGTGATCGACTACAGTACGGTCTCATCCATACCGATCAGTATTTTCTGGTTTTTTTCCTAGGCTAAGCTTTTTGAAATATTTAGCCGTTATCTAAGTGTCTGAGTGAGTGAGTGCATTCCTTTACTTGATTTGAATTTCATGTAACGTAAATTCATTTCTTTGTAATTAATAAATTCACAGTTCTTTTCTTGAGCTTTGTTAAAGTATATTAACTGTGTTTGATTACTCCACTCTATTATTTAATACAGTTTTGCTACTCTGCGTTAGCACAACTTTTGAATTAAATCACGGCCGGTACTTAGGGCAGCTTTGGCATCACTCCTTAAATCCGTTGTGCTAACTAGGAGTTTGGCTCAGCCAAGAGCCTGTTATTATTATTATTATCATTTTTTTGATTGTTGGGGGGGGCGAAGAAACTTTCTCGTAGGCCAACGGTACAATATTGCAGCCCAAATAGAGCGTCTAGTCTCTGCTGCGTGCCGTTGAGGAAGTTTGTAATTCTCGACCCTAGAGAATTGACATAGCACACAGCTATACATTGTATACCAATTATACAATATTTCATTATTTCTTGGGAATACTTAAATTTCCCCTGACATCTGGCGACACGTCAGAGTAAAAATCTCATTTTCCCCTGACAGGGTTCTTTCACAACACTTCTTAGATAGAAATTAATTGTGCACATTATGCATCAACACCCTCGTTTATAACATTTATGAAAACTATGATACTTAAAGTCTCCGAGTACCGTAAAAACAGTGATAATAAGTACAACAAACAGCTCAGTAAGCGGTGCTCCGAAGCCTCCGGTGCCACTATGCATACGGATTTGAGGCTCAGCTGGCATTTTAACTCAGGAGTTTGTTTTCAGATCTCTTATCTGGTGTGTCAGATTTTATCACGCTAAAAGAGGGCGGATAATTTTTTTTTTAGTGGGTGTACTAAGCATTTCAAAAAAATCCTAAAAAATGGCTAATGAAAATCGTGCCTCGGAGTCCCCAGGGGGGGGGGCATAAATGCCCCCACCATCCGCCCCTCTCCGGTGACGACTCTCGGAGCTGCCTGAAACCACTGTCTGACTCACTCCTTCATTTCTGTAACATTCGCGGCCTTTCCTCTAACTTTCGCTCTGTTTTAGCACCACCTCTTCTCCGCTAAACCTCACCTTCTCTTTCTTTCTGAGACTCAGCTGTCTGAGACAACTGACAGCAAACCCTTTTCTGTATTCTCCTACTTTCTCTATTCTCATTTCAAAGCCAAAGGTGGCTGTTGTGTATATGTACGCAACAATCTATCTTGCTCTCGTGTTCCTGAACTTGATTCTTCTGAATTCTCTACTCTCTAGCTTCGGCTCTCCTGTCATTCTCTGACTAAATATATCTGTGCTGTTTACTTATCTCCTAATTCTACTGACTATCAAAAATT